>JABGLY010000417.1:0-71368 GCA_013623525.1 Fusarium dimerum
GAACTGTGCTGTAATGGTCTAGCCCCCTGGGAGATACAACTGCATCACCACTGACACAGATCATAATGGAGACGGGGAACACGGACTTGGGGAAATGATCCGGTCAGGTCATCCTCGGTTTAGATCAACCCCGAAATAGAGGTTAAGTTGAACCGAGAAAAGGGAAGTAAAAAAAAAATAAAAACAAAGAAAAAACCAAAAAGCCCGATCTTGAAGAGGATCAGTCCACATTGTTTTTACTTCTGTCATGTGAAATTCGTCCTCATCATGTTAACTAACATATGAACAATCCATCTTACCCATGACATGGCCTCTTTCTTTCTCCCTTGTAACTCACTTACTTACTACCTTGGAAATCTATTTCACTAAAACTCAACAACCCAAATTCAGCATAAAATCTACGCCGCCTCAACCCGCGTCAACCCGACTTCCTTTCCCTTCATCACTCCTTATTCATCATGGCGTCACTCACCAGTGACATCGAAAAACTTCCATGGTGCTCAATTCCCGTGACGATGTGACGAACCTGTGCTGGATTCTCAAAGAAGACACTGGTCCATTTTCGAAAAAGATGTTTGTGTTTCTTTCCTTGTTATAAGGAATATTCCAAGCGCATGCTTACTATCTATCTAACCAGTAATATTCCCAAATACTGGCGTTTTTTATTTTATTTTGAACACTACACTACCTACTCGGTACTAATCTTCCGAAAATTTTCAATCAGTCATCTTTATCAGCAACTGCAACTTTTTACTCTTTTCTCCAAATTGCAATCCGTGATCATATCAAAAATCAGTCGCTTCTTGTTTCATTCAACTCTTGTTACAAGAAACTTTCCAATATCGCTCGTCGGTTTTACTTTCCAATCTCCGCATGCATGTCATCTCGAGAAGGTCATCACCTCAAAGATGAGGTACAATTCTCTCTTTTCTCTCTTGTCATACCCAACAACTAACTAATTGGTTCCAAGGGGTCGCGACTTCAAGTCGTTTCTGCAGGCGCAATAGCTGGACTGGTCTCCCGGTAGATATCCCCGTCGCATAAAACCCATTCGCATTCCTCTAACATGCTCAACCCAGCTTTGTCATTGCTCCTCTCGATGTAATCAAGATCCGACTCCAACTCCAAACACACAAATTCGCCAATCCATCAGTCCAAGGCCCTTCATACCGCGGTACTATCGCAACCTTCAAACACATCCTCCAGCATGAAGGCATAACCGGGTTCTGGAAGGGAAATGTTCCCGCAGAATTACTCTACATATGCTACGCCGCCGTGCAGTTTACCACATATCGATCGACAACAGTCTTTCTCCAGACAGCGCTGCCCACACGATTACCTAACTCAGCCGAGAGTTTCATCGCCGGCGCTGCTGCTGGTGCCGCCGCCACGAGTGTTACATATCCCCTTGATTTACTACGAACACGATTCGCCGCTCAAGGAAAACGCCGAGTTTATCAGTCACTTCGCAGCGCCATATGGGAAATCAAGCGCGATGAAGGTTTCAGAGGTTTCTTTCGAGGCCTTGGGCCTGGGTTAGGTCAGATTATCCCTTACATGGGTATGTTCTTTGTCACGTACGAAGCACTACGGGATGCCCTACAGGGACTACACATGCCGTGGGGTAGCGGCGATGCCACGGCTGGTATGCTCGCCAGTGTGATTTCAAAAACAGCTATCTTCCCGCTTGACCTCATTCGAAAACGTATTCAAGTCCAGGGCCCGACGAGGAGTCGATACGCATACGAGAATATTCCAGAGTATTCCACAGTGAGGGGGGCGGTACGATCGATATTACAAAGGGAGGGGTTCCGTGGGCTGTACAAGGGATTGCCGATTAGTCTTGTCAAGGCTGCACCGGCGAGTGCTGTAACACTATGGACTTATGAGCAGAGTTTGAAGGTAATGCTCGGATGGAACGTGGGAAGGGAACAAGTGATGGAGGAACGATTATAGACCAAAATACGCACATGATATCTATATTTATGAATGCATACACGTATATGATACTATTCGAGGTCGACACCAATATAGTCTTCTCGACAGCTCTTTAACTCTATTCCTGAATTTTGCCATGGCGTAAATCTAAACAACATTGAGTCCTGCATTGGTTACATCAGCCCTCTCGACACACTTCTCAATCTCCTGCCAAAATCTGGGAATATCCAGCCCACGGGGAATTCTAACACCAGCCTCGCCCGGTGGTAGCAGTTCGGCAATCGTTCTTCCCGTCTGCTTTCCTGCCTGGGCCTCCTCAAAGGTACCCTCGGTGATGACCGTGACCTTGAAACGCTCCTTTGTGCCCGCATTGTTGGGATTCCGTGTATCCCATTCAAAGAAGGGAATCTCGTCTTTCGTGCCGATGAGAACAGCGGCGACGGCGAGGGGGTCGTGGAGAGGAGGTCCAGCGGTAATGCCAAAGGTGTCACTTGTAACGTCAGTATGTCGCAAGGATTGATATTGAGGGATACTCACGCGTAAGTCTGTGCGAAGAAGTAGAGAAGTTCAACAAGCATTGTTCGAAGCTTGGTCCTTCCAGGTCCGCTCTTCTCGGCGCCAGGTCCGTAAAGGAGCATATCTCTCACTTCGGCTGTGGCTAGCACTTGATGGCTCAGATCGAGAGGGATAACAGTGGTCTTTTCCGCAATCTCTTTGGTATGGAAGACAGTAGCCGCGGCTTCGGGATCGACGAGGATGTTGAACTCGGCCCAAGGTGTATAGTTGCCAATTCGGGGCTGTCCATTCACCGTTCCCATGGGTGCATCAGTGAAGCCTTCACCGAAGGAGCCTCCCATGAGACTCAGACCCTTAATGTGGGCGATGAGGTCAGGGTATTTTCGGAACAGAGCGCCGACATTTGTGAGAGCTCCGGTGGCGACGATCCAGGCTGTGCCGGGAGGTTGCAAACGAAGAGCCTGAGCCATGGCATCAATAGCGGGAATAGGAGATGGGGCTACTAATGGCTCGGGCAGAAGATCGGTACCGTCAAGGCCAGAAGCACCGTGGATATCTGTTGGGGCATGAATAGCAGGGCGCTCCAGGGCTTTGCCCAGACCGACATAGAGGGGAATCTCTTCATGTTTTCCTATGGCGGTGAGGATGGAGGCAGCATTGCGAGTGGTGTTTCTAGACATCAATTAGCCAGGGAGCACGATGGGAACACAGCAGCGAAGATATACTCTAGAGGCGCATTTCCAAAAACTGTCGAGACGCCGAGGAGAGTGATGCTGGGATGATAGGCGGCGAGGAGGATGGCAAAGGCGTCCTAGACGTGGTGAGCGGTGGACCCTGAGGTGCGTAGAACATGTAGACAGCTTTTGTATATCATTCGACGTAAGTCCATATGATGGAGCAGACAGAATGCTTATCATGAGATTACAAACATACATCATGGCCTGGATCACAGTCCAACCAAACAGGAATACGTTCCGAAGTCATTATCTACCAGGAGAAGACCAAGTGTAAGATGTAAGAAAAGGAGGAAGACACAACGTTGCTCGAAGTGTATAATCCAATCAATGCAGCGATTCTATCCGAAAATTGACGATTTCGAGGGATTGGGATTGGTGATGTAGGGTACAATGTTGTAGAAGATTTTCGTTCCTGAGAGTGGCATAAATTACAGTGAAGAGCTTTGGAGGGGTTATAACATAAATTTGGTAGGATTGACGTACGTGTTGATGTGGGGTCATAACTGATCAGAAGCTGGAGACAGAAGGAAGGAGAGGGAGGGGTGAAGCTGTTCCCCTCATTTTATATCGATACCCCTTTTTCTTCTTTCTTCCAAATCTTTGCTGATCTGAAAAACTACGCAGATTATTCATGAAAGACATCCAATTGCATGTTATAGAATCATGGCCGAAACCCATGAGAATTTTTGCATTACCGAAAAGTACACGCGCTAATATCTTGGGAAATCTTTTACAACTTCCTCTTCTAGAATGGATTCTCGCCGGGGGGGCCTAGTCCATAAAGATTAACTTACGCCATGCAAAGTACAGCCAACTGCCTCTGCAATCCGATAACCGAGTACCCCGGGCCTTGATGAAAACTATCGGACAAGGCCGTTGAAGAAACGTCCACGCCCATCTCCGAATCCCGTCAGCGGGTTCCCGTTCCCTCAGATTCCAAAACCGGGCTGTACCGGCTGTTTATCATGATATGGTAAACATCCATCATGACTTCTTTCGTTGTTCCATAACTCTCAACACATCCTCGGCTTTATTACCATCTCCCTTTCGCTTCTTTGGTCCTCGCTTTCTCTTGCCTTGGCCACCTCTGCCATGACCTTCGCCATCGTCCCCTTCATCGCCCCAGACTGAGAGCTTCACCTTACTGTCTTCGAAATCCTCCTCGTCAGCAAACCGGCTTGTTCCAAAGCCCATGTCAAGATCCTCATCATCTCTGTCCGCCATCTGTAATAATTTCCTCCGGCGTTCTTCCATAGCGGCATTTCTCGATTTCTCCTTTTCTTCCTCGTCCTCATCCTCGTCTTCGTCAGCTTCGGCCTTGTCCTTCTTGATTGGGTTGAGGGCGGCCGCTCGTTTGATGGCTGCCATGATGGCTGGATCAGACATGGATGGCGCTTTGCTCTGCTCTTCTGATACCAGGCCTGTTTTGGAGCCTTGAAAGTAGTTCCGTGATGATGCAGGAGGTTGCGATGTTGGTGACGAGCGTCCCTTGCCATTCTCGTCTTGATTCTGGCCGGTTTTCTTCTTGGCATCCGCCCCATCCTCATCCGAATCGGACCCTGAGTCATCCATCCCAGCAAGAGGATCATAGTCGTCACCAACACCCTCAAAGATATCGACATCTTCCTCTTCCTCCGGCTCTTCCTTCTTCCTATACTGTTCTGGAACTTCCATTCCTAAAGGTTTCGCATCCTTATCTGGCATAAGCAAGTCGTTGCGACTTGAAGTGTTCTCTGCTGCTCCAGGTTGAACTTTTCGTACTTTGCGCTTTTCGTGACCGTCTTCGTCCACAATGATTAGTACTTCCCGACCTTTGCTGTCGATCTCGATTCGTGAACCGGGCTTTTGCTTAGCACCGACTTTTTTGAACCTGTCTCCTAATAAAGACTGTTGTTGCGCTTTAGCTGCTTCTCGTGATGCCTTGAGTTCTGCTAGGATCTGATCTCGAGTGCGCTTCTTTCCTGGGGCAAGCGATACTGTAGATATCTGCCCTTTTTTCTTTTCCTGCTTGTTTTTCTCGATAGCGTGAACTTCCTTTTCCTCTAGCTGCTCAAATGCTTCATCAACGTCCTCTTCCTCAGCGGCCTCATTATTTGTCTGGGTCTCGTTCTTCTTCTCCCCAAAGACATCTTCGCCACGCCGTATTCGTTCCAAAAGCTTGAAATCGAGACCTTTCACCAAATGCGTGCTGCTCAAGTCTCCGCCTGCGATTTCGAATCGTCGCTTTTCAAATGTTTCTTGATCAATCTCTTCGTCTTTCAGCTGCTTTTCCAATTCTTTGAGCTTCTCTGCTCGCTCATCTTCTAGTTCTGATTCGCGCTCTTTCGATCGGTCGACATAACCTTCTGCTAATTTGACTCCTCTTGGTGTGAATGACTTGAACTTTTTCTGTGGTCGATTCGCATTGTTTCGCTCGGAAAGCTGTGGCGCAAAATCTGCCTGTGCGCCTGCAACAGCGCGTCTATACAAAAGTTAGCCAAATAACAGAAAAACTGTCCAGAGAAGTACATACGGTGTCATGGGTATGCTTGACTGCTGTCGCGAACCCAGGGTTGTCCTCCCTGATGTTGCTGTATTTGGCGATGCGCCATCTTTATTGCTCCCATTTTTTGCAGAGTTAGCTGCAATGAGTTTTCGAAATTGCTCATTATTCATTGTAGCAATAAGAGGGCCAAATACTATAAACTTGAGAAAGATGTTGGAAGAAAAGAACGACCTACTCTCATGAAACCTCAGAATCGACCGACATACATTAATCCGTGACTCGGCCGCTAGCTGTGGCGCAAGCTCCACGGTCACGGGACAACGCGCAAACGGCGCGAACTTTAACCACTTTACGCGGTCGCAGCAACAGTCAAACCACGGCTCTATCTTGATTCTAACATGCTTCTGTAACTTCCAACGGCGAAGAAAAATAGGACGAGATCCTCAAGACTTCTTCCCAAGGAGATGTCAGCCTTCTTTCTTGGTCACCCTCTATATATTCAGTCTATTGATCGCGTCCTCAATATGCGTTGAGCTCTTCATGTCTCAATACCAGTCGCCACCAGCATATTGCTTAACTCAAAACACTCAGTTCAGAAACTACACTGAAATCGATTATAACCTATTCGCTCATTTAAAATGGGCTCTATACTTGAAAAGAACTCATCAAAAGTGAGAAAGCGTATAGAGCAGCACGGTTTCAACGATGAGGAAGGCGAAGAATACGAGGGCAGTGTATTCAACGGCTTCGGCGACTACTTTCGTCGCAAGAAGATCAAACTTCAGAATCTGGATGCCGAAGCGCGGAAATCTTCTGATAAGCCTCAGATCTTCAAGGGCATTGTGGCGCATGTCACAGGATATACGCAACCGCCTCTACACATGTGAGTTTCACCCCATCAAATCATATTCATCACTGATCAGAGAATAGTCTACACCAGACTATTGTACAACATGGCGGAGGTTTTCTACAGTACCTGGACTCCAAGACCATGGCCACACATATAATCGCTTCATCTTTACCTCCAAAGAAGTCTGTGGAATTCAACAAGTACAGAATAGTCAAGCCAGCCTGGATAGTCGACTCGGTCAAGGCTGGCCAGCTGCTCCCCTGGGCCGACTACAAAGTACTCGACGAAGGGCCCCGACAAAAAGTCCTCGGGTTCAGCAGCCAGGCCGGCTTGACTCAGTCGACTCCTAAAATAAAACAGGGCTATCAAGAGCAGACAGATAACAGCTTCTATACAAGCCAATTCAAGGCCCCTACTCTCCCAAGTCAAGCTCTCAGCGAGTTTATCGAACAAGCTCAGACCCCAACACGCCCAGCTGCTCACGCTTTCATGGCATCAAATCGTTCAGATACTTTAAACCGTCATGGACTGAAGCCAGATCCACAAAACAAAACACCGAAAGAAAAGACTCCATCGCGGTCCACAAGTTCTGTACAGAACCATTCCGACTTGTCTATTGCGCCCCCAAACAATGTAGACTGCGCAGCAAACCAATCAAAGCCTGAACCAGCCAGAGCCTTGACTTCAGAAGAGCACAATGCTATTCTTCTCGCCGACCCTCGCATCAGAAAATCATCAACTGCTAATCCGGATTTTCTGAAGCAGTTCTACTCTGAGAGCCGACTTCATCATCTCTCAACCTGGAAAGCAGAACTCAAGGCAAGGATGCAACGCCTTGCTGCCGAAAAGGGATCTACACAGATCAAAACAAAGAGATCACCTGGCTCAAGACGTTATGTCATGCACGTTGACTTTGACAGTTTTTTCTGTGCAGTCTCACTCAAGAAATATCCAGAGTATGTGGGCAAACCTACAGTTGTAGCGCACAGTAATGGGAACGGCTCGGAGATTGCGAGCTGTAACTACCCAGCTCGAGAGTTCGGCATCAAGAATGGTATGTGGATGAAGTCAGCGCTGGAAATGTGTCCTGATTTGAAGGTGCTGCCGTACGACTTTCCTGCGTATGAGGAAGCAAGTCGTCAATTTTATGAGTCAGTCCTCGACACTGGTGGTGTAGTGCAGAGCGTCAGCATCGACGAGGCACTGATCGATGTGACTACTGTTGTTCTTACGACATCAGGCTCTCAGGGTACAACTATCGCAGACGGTAGCGTCCAACGGGAACAGGATCAAGCCAACGAGATTGGTAAATCACTTCGAGCAAAAATCAAATCAAGAACCGGTTGCGAGGTCTCTGTTGGAATCGGCGCCAACATCCTCCAGGCGAAGGTTGCACTCCGACGTGCCAAACCGGCTGGCCAGTTTCTTCTCAAGCCAGAAGATGTCTTAGGCATGATTGGAGGACTCAAGGTTGAGCAACTTCCTGGGGTCGCGCGGAGTATTGGTGGGAGATTAGATGATGCTGGCGTTAAGACTGTCAAGGACCTTCGAGACTTTCCAAAGGAACGACTTGTATCTCTTATCGGACCCAAAACAGCGGATAGGCTTCGGGAGTATGCTCGTGGTATTGATCCAACTGAAGTTGGTGATCAACCACCACGAAAATCAGTGTCGGCGGAAGTGAGTTGGGGTGTTCGGTTTGTCAACCAAACAGAAGCTGAAGAGTTCGTCCTCAACCTCTGCAAGGAGCTGGAAAAACGACTTCTCAATGAGCAAGTCAAAGGCAAGCAATTGACCATGAAAATCATGCGCCGTTCTGCTGATGCGCCGCTGGATCCTCCCAAATCCCTGGGTCACGGAAAGTGTGATACTTTCAACAAGAGTGCCGTCTTTGGCGTTGCCACCAATGATCACCAGGTTATAGGAAGGGAGGCTGTATCTATCCTCAGATCTTACAAGTTTAGTCCCGGTGATCTCCGCGGTCTAGGTGTTCAGATGACCAAGCTGGAGCAGATCAAAACGGACACGTCTGCTCCAGATGGTAGCCAAAAGAAGCTCAGCTTCGGTGCATTCGCAAAACCGCCACCATTCAGAAGACCTTCCATTGACCCGATCGAAGATGTGCTGAGTCCTGAGAAGTCAAAAGACACTCCAAGCCGGGCACTTCGTGAAAATCCAATCATCGATGACGGTCCTTCAACACCTCGAAAGCGAACGATACATCCGGCTATGGCTTTGTCAAGATCGCGTGAAGCTGATACAAAAGCCACGACACCCCTTAACATTTCTGGGACTCAATTCATCATCCCGAGTAATGCAGATCCAGCTGTATTGGCTGAATTGCCCAACGATATTCGAAGTAGGCTGATGGCTCAGGGACTGAAAACTGTTGAGGCACGTAATGAATCACGAATGGCCGCAGCGCGGTCAGAGAGCCCAATGCCAGCCGATATGCTACCTTCGCAAGTCGATCCGGAAGTATTCAATGCCTTGCCTGAAGACATGAAGAGTGAGATTCTTGCTACGTATGGCAGGAAGCCGAGACAAACCACACCTCTCCAGTCGCCTCGCAAAGATCGATCATCGCGACTTGGTAAACCAACAACACCAACGAAAGGTGGGGGCAAGCGAAATATATTCGGAAAGGCCCAGCGGCAGAGAGATGCACAAGCTGGCCTGGTCCAGACCAACTTTCGGGCAATGAGAAATATTAGTGATGGGTTCGATGAGGAGGTTGCAGAAATCGATCCCCAGTTTCTGGCCGAGTTGCCGGAGGATGTTCGCATGGAGGTTCTTGAGGATCACCGACGACAAAAGCTTGCCTCACGATCCCATCTGGACGCACCATCGCGTAAGCACCATACTCCAGATCCCGATGCTGTACCGGCAGGTGGACAGCGTAAAATCCAATTTGCAGCCATGCCACCTGCGATGACCTTCTCTAGCTCAGGGGTCAGCTCAAAGCAGGAGATCAAAGATATGCTAGAAGCATGGCATGCGGAGACGCAGAGGGAGGGACCGCATCGTGGTGATGTTGAGGTTTTGGAAAAGTTTCTGATTAGAATCATCCAGGAGGAACGGGATTTGGAGAAAACTGTGACACTTGTCAAGTGGTTGGATATATTGGTCGAGCAAGATGGAAGCCCAGGGAAGGGACAGCATTCGTGGAGGAGAGCTGTCCAGAGTGTGCGGGAGAGTGTGCAGCGAGCTGTGAAGCAAAGAGGACTGGCGCCGCTGAAGATGTAAGCCAAGGCTTTAGTTGATGATACCTGTCTACGAGTTATGATGTTTATGATATTGTATAATACCATGGTTGGGGGGTTATCTCGATCGACACTATCGACGAAATGGCCGCGTGTTACATAGACGCAGCACTTCTCGTCGCAAACGCAATGAGTTCTATCATGTTGCATCTGATAACTGGGCTGTGCAATTAATAATATAGCATCTATCGGAATAATGTTACACGACGGTACTACTTCTACTCTCTTGCTTTGAACTTTCAATGAGCCTAATTTCATCAGTGGTAATCTATAGGCCACAATGTTAGGAACTGGAATCAGCTCCGAGGATAAGATTGACAATTTTTATTATGGACGTCTTCGATTGCATCTTCTTGCTCGACGCAACGGCTTAGTAGGGCTTGATTAACATTATAGAGTTCTTGAATCTCTTCATTTGTATGTATTTGTGATGCAACTGGGATAGTACCAGCTGATGAACGGAAACGGAAATGGATTATCTGGACTTTGACAAACGATGTAGAGAACAGATGTGTCAACATTAATGATCGGAACACTTCTTTTAAAAAAATTTTTGAATCGTCAACATAGCGGAGTTGCGGAGTTTTCCATCCTGATAACTCAAACATACCTACCTAGTTGTGTTTCTATGCTGTAAGCTGAGAGACAAGCTTCTAGAAAGAGAAGAACCGAAGTCTAGACCCAAAGGATGGATAGCAAGCTATTGTCTCTAATCTTGCCTTGTGGAGCCCCCGCCTTTGAATCAGCCACTCAGCAACCCCACATTATCATGCTCTTTTGCTTACTTCCAGTCTTCAGCGTGATGTGACCTGTGGAAAAAAAAAAAAAAAAAGCAGGTACCCCTTGGTGGTCCCTACCATCACCAAGATGGCAGGTCCTTTACCCTCAGTGGCCCCTACCCTGCTATTGCCTGTAGCTGAACTTAAGAGGGAAGCTCCCTCCTCTTCCTCCACCGAACTCCACTCCATCCTACTCCCCCATCTTCTCTGTCTCCAAGTCTTGTCTTTTCTTTTTCTCATTCTTCTCCCACTTACTTCATTTCGTCAGCGGACTTCGCCGAATCGTTCTCCTAAACAATTCTTCTGTCGCACATTTGGGTCTTCCACTTCGTCGCGAAGCCTTCAACAAAGACACCTTAACATTACGTCGCGACATTTCCCCTCGCGCACAATCGCAAACCGCCTACCTGTCATTTCTGACCACAAAAACCCCTCCATCATGAGCTCATTCATTGACTGGTCCAAGACCACTCGGTCTAAGAACTACCATGGCACTGGATCATTTGCTACGTACATGATCATTGCTCGTAAGTATTAACCAATGTCTCAAATCTGGTCAATCTCATGCTGACTTTCTTTAGCTACATGCTTCTTCCTCGGCGTTCTTTTCGCCTCCTTCCCCTACGATTTTCCTCTTCTCTGGACTAAAGCTCCGGTTCCCGACAATTTCTTTGATCATCTGGAGCAACATCTCAAATTTGTTTATCAATCACCTCCTCTTATCAGCCGCATCCTTCACATCATCATCTCCATCGGCTTCTTTGGCTTCTTCATCAAGCTCTTCCGCCCCAGTGAGGCCAACTTCCTTTTCGACGGTGCTTCTCTCATTCTCTACCTCATCGGATTCGGTGTCTATGTCGCCAACATCGTCAAGGCTCTGCGAAGCGTCAATGCTGGTATCTGGGACAATGATGGTTTCGATGGCAAGACTCACCGCGGCCCTGAGGGTGAGCTGATTCTCGGTCGAGAGGATAGTCTCAAGGTTCTCTCTGCTAGTAACACCATTCTCGCTCTCGTCCTTGTTGGTATTTTGGTCCTCCAGGCTGGTCAGTGGTATGCGGAGAAGAAGGAGGCAGATGATGCCAATGCTCTCGCCGCTGCCAAGGCTGCTGAGAAGGAGTCTTCTCCTAGCAAAGCCGCTTCTAAGAAGAAGCAGTAAGCTCTCGGCTGATTACTGGCTTGAACGGTTGGTCTTTGGGGTTGATAGTTGACATCGGAGATTTCCAAGAGGGTTATGGCTGTGGCCTTGTGCTGTATTGTAGCCTGGATAATTATTTCGTAATGTGCAAATGACCATGCATACGTTACTCGGCTGGATATATGGCTCTTCGCCAGAGTCCCATCTATATTGTAATAAATTCTCTTGGCATTTCTGGATAATTCGATAGTACTAGTAGATTCGCTTCCCATTATCATTGCATCTGCACTTAGAAATGAAACTCATTCCAGCAATGAGTCGTAAGATCCGGTCGGCGAAGATTGTATGAATATCGAAAATGTAGCTCAGATACTAACCAATATAGCAAGATTGTTGATGATGTCAAAAGAGCCTCACAAGTAGTATCCATTAGATCTTAGTATTGAGTCAATTGTTGTTTATCTAGTAATCAATTCCGAAGTGTCCTGTCCAACCATCCTATCTAAACCAGCCAAGCGCCATGTATGCTATTATTCATCAATTCTTCTGTTTCCTGGTCCGTCAAGCCAGTACTGTAGACCCTTTAGGTCTCATTTTCATACAGACATCTTCATAGCAATGGTCTTGTGGGGGTCATAGCCTTTGATAATGAAATCTTCCACCTTCCATCCATCAATGCTTCCACCCTTTTCACGCGCAATCTCCAACTCGGGAAAGTTACGAGGCTCACGTTCCAGCTGTGTGTTGAGGGCATCGACGTGATCGAGGTAGACGTGTGCATCGCCCATGACATGGGTGAGACTTCCCGGAACCAATTCGCACACGTGGGCTAGCATATGTGTAAGCAGGGCGTAGCTGGCGATGTTGAAGGGAACGCCAAGACCCATATCGCATGAACGCTGGTAGAGTTGGCAGTGTAGGTGACCCTGAGGTTTGGCATCCGAATCGCCGTTCGGGTCGGTTTCCCTCGATCGAGGGTATGAAACATAGAATTGAGCAAACATGTGACATGGGGGAAGCACCATCTTCTTGAGATCCGCAGGGTTCCATGCTGAGAGAATCAATCGCCTATCATACGGGTTCGTTCGCAATTTGTGAATAATCTCGGCAATCTGGTCCACACCCTGACCGGTATAATCAGTCTTGGCATCCACATACTCAGCGCCAAAGTGCCTCCACTGGAAGCCGTAGACAGGTCCCAGGTCGCCGACCTCACGGTGTGTCAGGCCAAGATTATCGAGAAACTCGCGGGATCCATTCCCATCCCAGATTTTGATGCCTGCATCACTGAGAGGCTTGGAAGAGGTGCAGCCCTCAACGAACCAGAGCAGTTCGGCGATGACGGCGCGGGTGAAGACGCGTTTCGTGGTGAGAAGTGGCAGGATGGGGGTGCCGTTGTTGTTGAGAGAGAATTTCAAAGGGCGGGGAGCGAAGATTGAATAGGTTCCCGTTCCCGTTCTGAAATCATGGTCAGTGAGTAACTCGTTCATTATGGCTATTGCTTGAGTGAATGTAACAGTAACTTACCTGTCAGGTCGACGCTCGCCATTGTCGAGAATTTCTCGAACGAGGTCAAGATATTGGTGCTCTTCATGGTTCACAGTTGAGCCATTTGAAGGCTTTTCAGCCAAAGGGGTTTGTGAAGCAGTCATTGCGAAGGCGTTGATGCAGACAGATTGTTGGTAGGAGAGTGCCGAGGGCAGATATGCTAACTCTAGTGATTAATTAAATGGCAGACGCGTCTCATTTAAGAAAACGCGTCTTGGTTTCCCCCGCCATCGCTGAGCAACGTGGTGGGGGCGGATAAATGTTTCATCCGTTTGTCAAGGTTTGGCTGAATGCAGCTTGTAAATTACCTGTATCGTCTGCAGGCATTCGCTTGTGAAGAATTTGCATAATTGGCAACAGGATAGCGCAATTGCAATTGGGTACGGATGGATATGGCGTGCGGTCCGGGACCAAGTCTTGCCTCTCTGAAGTCAGAAAGGAGGTATTGGATCGGGTTTCGGCCGTATGTACCGATCATGGCATGGAATATTGCATGTTCTTAGCCTCGAATGTCGTTTGACATTGAATGTTTACATCAATAAGAAACACTTGGCTGCTAGCTCAAAGATACTGCACAGTGGACTTCTGATAACATACTCAACCGGTAAAGGGGATGGTTTCATGGAAATTTTAAGCGATTAAAAGATTCACAAGAATTGTCATCCAGAAACAGTGTTCCAGACCGACTTATTACCAGGGTTCAATGGTAGCTAAGCATATACGTAACCGATTCCGGAGTGGCCATCTAATCAATCAGTTGATCAAAGATGGAAGATGCTTGTCGGGTCCACGAGTTTAGTCCATATGAGGATCTCTGAGGGTCTCTCGGAGGACCGAAACCTTGGCCATGAACCAACATTTCATTTCATCTGCAAATCACCCCCTCCTGATCCTTCCCGAGAAACCTATCACGGCACTTATCCTCATCTCGTCTGCCCCTCCCGCTCCAGACCCCTCAGGAGGAACATGGGATAGAAAGTTATCTGATCCAAGGACTGGTAAATATCGCTCGTCCACTGACCCCACCATGCGGGACAGGTACAGGCTTCTAATTGGCTGGTCTGGCTACAAGCCTGGGCATGTAGCGGGTAAAGTGCTGCACTGATGTCACATGTCTCTCTGATAAAAAGCCCGATAAGAGAATTTTTTACTGAGTCAATCCCCTACATCGGGCTATTCCCCCCACTGCTGCGGAACTTATCGCGCGGCCATCATTTTGACGGTCAAAGGGCGGATTCTTGATGCCCATCCATCCATGACCGAGCTGCCACGTTCTCCTCCTCTTCATTTGCTTGTGTTCTCCGTGGACTCGCAGCTCAGGGCGCGGTTATTTTCATCTTAATTCTGTCAAGTTACAAGTTGTGCCGTTCGGTGGACAAGCTCGCCCTGTAGCTGCGAGGTCGTCCCCTCTTTCAATATTTCTTCATACCTATCTATTCATCAATCTTCAACTTTTAATTATACCTCTATACGCAATTGACTGCTCTCTCTTGACTGAGATATTCTGTCTTGAGTCGATATTTCACTACAACGCTCCCATCTTACAACAGTGCCCTGCCGGATCCATCATAGCAGACAAATACTCATCCCAGAGAAGGTCTGTTTCGCGATGGAACCTAGTCCTGTTGCTGTCGAGGCAGCCTCTCGCCCTGCAGAGTTTCACCTCACCGGCAAGACAGCTGTGGTGGAAGCTGTTGAGGACATTCTCTGCGGATCAGTATGTTCTTCTCGGAGAAGGGTATCTAAACCTCTTGTCTAACGTACGCAGGTTGCCGGCGCTGTAGGCAAATACATCGAGTACCCTTTCGACACAGTCAAAGTTCGGCTACAAAGCCAGCCTGATCACCTTCCCCTACGGTATACTGGTCCTCTCGACTGCTTTCGACAATCTATACAGAGTGATGGAGTGTTGGGTCTATACAGAGGCATTGCAGCTCCTGTTGTTGGTGCCGCGGCAGAGACGAGCAGCCTATTCCTGTTTGAGAGTCTAGGACGTGAGCTGCTTTTTGTGAGCGGACTCTCTTCACGAGAAAAAGGTGTCTCTCTGCTCGACCTTTGGTTGACTGGTGCCTTTTCAGGCGCATTCACATCCTTTGTGCTTACTCCAATTGAGCTTGTCAAGTGTAAGATCCAAGCTCCCATGACCGCTGATGGATCTGCTGGCGTTCCCCTTCGTCCGTCAGCTGTCATTAAGGACGTGTTCCGACATGAAGGTTTGAAGGGATTCTGGCACGGACAGATGGGTACCCTTATCAGAGAGGCAGGCGGCGGCTCTGCTTGGTTCGGCGCCAAGGAGACAGTTACAGCATTGTTCTACAAACTCAAGGTCAAGACAGCAAAGTCTGAGGCCGAAAAGCAAAAGATCCTCAATACTCCTTTACCATTCTGGCAGCAGGCTGTTGCCGGTGCTTCAGCTGGAGTATCGTACAACTTTCTTTTCTTCCCTGCAGATACGATCAAATCCCGCATGCAGACCAGAGCGCTTGGTGATCTGCGAGAGCGACGAACGTTCTGGGATGAAGGAGCAGCTCTATGGAGACAGCATGGCATTCGTGGTATGTACCGAGGATGCGGCATCACCTGTTTACGGGCAGCACCAAGCTCCGCCTTCATCTTTATCATTTATGATGGCTTAAAGCGCAACTTTCCTCTTCACTAAGAGGTATTCTTCTTTTTATTTTCTTGATGGCGATACTGCATCTCTACCCCCGGTAAAAGTTTTTGTTCATTTCGAGGTCTACGAGAGGTACATATTGCATTCATGAGGCGTTTCGAATGTCTGGCGATTCTTGAATATAGGCGGTTTAAGAGCGTGGCATGATAGGTTTTTCACATCGATTAGGGGTTAGACAACGGTCTTGGAAATGCGGATTCTGGTATATAGATTATAAAGTATCGATCTGCATGATGATAATAAAGGAAGATACATGTTGGTGCCAGGTATTTATCAAGTCCAAAAGACGCTTCAAAATTCAAATGGGCCGGACGTGCCTACTCCTTCTTGATCTGTTTGTTGGACAGGTCCCAGTTGTTCAAGTAACCAATGCTAGTGCAGAGGTAGGTAGCGAAGCTCAGCCAGCCAAGGTAAGGAACCTGGAGCCAAGCAGCGACGGGGTCAATCAAGCTGTAGAGATAGGTGAGGTAGGCGTTGACTCCGACAAGAGAGACAATGTCGACAGATGCCTCGATGGGACGGTGGAGGCCGAAGAAAAGAGGGGTCCAGAGGAGGTTGAGGCCAAGCTGAACAGTGTAGAGAGTCATGGCATGTCGGGTCGTAGCGATGTTATCAGGAGTGTTGAAAGGAGAGAGGCCAATGTTGGCGACACGATAGGCGGCGTAGCCCATGGTACTACGCAGTTCTGATTAACACAATGCTACTCGAGAGAGCTTACAAGGTATATAGACCCGACTTACCCGTAGAGGATGGTCCAGACAGGACCAAACAGCCATGGTGGAGGGTGGACGGAAGGCTTCTTGAGGCCCAAGTATGTGCTTTGTGTCTCTGCGATCAACGTCAGTCAACCAGCTTCCTTCAAAGTCATCATACCCCCTGATATCGAAGGAAGCTTACGAGTAGCGCTGAAACCGACAGCCGTTCCAAGACCAACGGGCAAAAGAATAGACACGGCGGGGTTGAGGAATATGCTGCTGGGCAGCGTCAGGGCAGGAACGTAGGTAGTCATCTTTGAAGGTATTCAAACAACAAATTGAATTGAATGGATCTGAACAAGGGAAGATCTTCGTTTGAAGGAAATGCTCAGGTTATGTGATGAAGATGATAAATGAACTGAGGATGGAATGACGTATTCGATTATGTTTAGCTAGAAATCAACCCACTACAAATACCACAATGCCGAGGCAGATTGTCCGAGAATCAACCCATTACAACTAAAAAGTTCAGTGGGCTGATGGCACTGGAATAGAGATTCAAGAATGATCGAGAATAAGCCAATGATCGATCCAGTGGGATCAGGTAAAAGCTACCTAGATTGACGGACACTGTTGTCTTGGTGATTTTCCGAGGGTCCCGGGGTCCCCTTGCGAACAGCCTACCTCTTTCATCAAACTATCGAGCAGTCAAACGTGAATGAGCCCACTACTACTGTTACTGCACTTTGTAGTACAATAGGTGGTCAATGGGTGACATAAAGTGGGTCCTTTTCCATTAACACGATTCTCAAAAATTTCGCGAGGGTTTGGTGGCTCGTGCCCAGCACACGAAAGATGAACGTGTGCACAGACCACCACTTTAATTGATTGCTCGCGACGAACGCGACTCGGCGCGTCTAACACGTTTGAAAACGCACCTCTGGGTCACTGCGCGCGGCTACAGTGGAAGGGGAGCCAACGGGGCAACGGGCTTTCTGATTAATGATTTCTCTATCTCGCCTGCTCTTTCCTCCACCATCTAACCTGCACCAAACATTAAACATCCAAAATCGACCCTTCCTCAGATTCCAAGTTGTGTTTTATTTCATCCCTGTTTGCTACCCTAAGCAGTTACTTGGAGGAAAGTGTAACTGAGGTGAATATTCGCTCGATATCGTAACCGCAGGTGCAATGGCTCGAGCTACGCTGGGAAAGAGGGCACGAGGAATTGACGAAACTGGTGAGTACCTACTGCCATTCACCTCATCGTCTGGAAGGTGGGATGAAGACAAGAGCTGGCTAATTCTAACACAACTATATTAAAGATGAGCCTGCTCCTATCACGCCTTCAAAAAGAAGCTGTCGTCTCGCCAAGCCTAAACTTTACGATGACGAAAACCAAGATCCCTCATTTTCACCCAGCAGTGAAGATGCCGACGAACTAGCAGAACTCCCTTCCAAGGCCCAACATTCTCCCTCGCATTCATCCACCAGACGCAACCCTGTTACCCCCTCAACACCACGACATCACAATGCGCTCTCTGTACCTCCCACAACACCTCGACATGCTGTTATGTCAGCTGGCAAGCTGTTCAAGCGCTTAACTCCCCACACACCACTCTCTCCCAGTACTATTCAGACTATCTACCACTCCGCTCGTCAACTGTTTGCGCGAGGCGCTGAGCCCGGACAGCTGGTTGGCCGGGATTCGGAAAAGAAGCAGTTGACCGAATTTCTTGATCGATGTTTGTCAACGAACCCAAATGGCTGTTTGTATGTGAGCGGTCCACCGGGCACTGGCAAGAGTGCCATGATCACTGAGATGACCAAGCTGTATTCTGACCACGAGAACGTTCGAGTTGTGTATGTCAACTGCATGAGTGTCAAGTCTTCCAAGGATCTTTACACCACCGTCCTTAGTGCTCTAGGCGAAAAGTCGGATGTCACCGAGGCAGATGCTGTTGCGGCTCTGCAGGCCTTGTTTGTACCAAAGACCAAGTCTACTGCCGTGTATCTCATCACTCTTGATGAGATTGACCACATCCTTACCATGGGCCTGGAGAGTCTATACCGCGTTTTTGAATGGTCCCTACAAAAGTCATCGCGTCTCTCACTTGTCGGTATCGCCAACGCCCTGGATCTTACTGATAGGTTCTTGCCTCGACTCAAGTCCAAGAATCTCAAGCCTGAGCTTCTGCCCTTCCTCCCCTACACGGCTGCCCAGATCAAGAACATCATTACGACCCGCCTCAAGTCACTTATGCCTGCTGGAGGCAAAGAGGGATATCTTCCCTTCATTCACCCCGCTGCCATTGAGCTGTGCTCGCGCAAGGTGGCCAGTCAGACGGGAGACTTGAGAAAGGCCTTTGAGATTTGTCGACGAGCATTGGATTTGATTGAGACGGAGACCCGACAGAAGCATGAGGAGGCAGCAAGAGAGGAGCTGCTGCAGATGTCACCTTCAAAGCGACCACTTGGAGAGAATATTAATGGTTCCACAACTGGAGCACGAAGTGTGGTTCAGGTTATGGCGAACTCACTCAAGGCACTCACAGCTGAGACAGCACCACGAGCCTCGATTGGACACCTCAACAAGATCACATCTGCCGCGTTCAGCAACGGCACTACTCAACGACTCAAGGCTCTGAACCTGCAACAGAAAGCAGCTCTCTGTTCATTGATAGCACACGAAAAACGAATTCGGCAAGCGGCCAAGATGAACAACGGCGGACTCACACCATCCAAATCAAGGTCGATGGCGCCTACGATCAAGACCATGTTTGAGGCGTACTGCCAACTCTGCACTCGAGATTCGGTCCTTCACCCGTTGTCAAGCTCCGAGTTCCGAGAGGTTGTTGGCAGTCTCGAAACTCTGGGACTGGTTAATGCGTCTGATGGGAAAAGTGGGAGCTTGATGATGCTCCAGACGCCTAGCAAGCGGGGGCGAAAGGGCACCGTTGGAAGCAGTGATGAGCGCAGAATTACGAGTTGTGCTGCAGAAGCAGAGGTTGAAGCTGTAGCTGAAGGAGTCGGAGCCAGCATCCTTAGAAGCATTCTAAGCGGCGAGGCGCTGGATTGAAAATGAAGCATGTGATGTGGAATGATTTGGCATTTTACGGCGTTATCTTGGACCTTGTTTTTACGCATCGATGCGAGGACGGACGAGCATTGGAGAAATCAGGCTGGCTATAAATGTTTCTTTCTTTCCCCTTTTACTATGCACAGTATGGCATTGTTGGCGTTGCATGGAAGCCAGAGGTACGCATATTGGTTTCGTCAGCATAAATACGAATGAAGGATATCACTTTAACACTAGATGGGTGGACATGGACACGGAAATTAGACGACAGCCATGAGGGAAGTCAACAAACGTGGTTCTGTCATTAGATAGGTATTTAGAGAGAACAGCCAAAAGGCATGTTACAAATAATTGGTTGCGACTAGGGTTCCGTGAGATTTTTTTTTTCAACTCTTTCTATGCAAGACTCGAGTCAGTCAAATGGTGGAGCCCATCTCATGTCAATTGACCGTTTCCGTTACATGTGTATCCGTAAACCCATGATAGTTGAAAGCAGGATGTATCCCACTCGGCTGGTGGCAGGGGATGAAGCTTTTGTGAATGTCACAACTACCAACCAATCAAGAGGATGAGCAAGGTGAGGAAACGGCAAGGATGGACAGGTCTGTGCAGATTTCCGTGCAGGTTATTTGTACTTGTAAGTATAAGGTATTGTAATGCCTGGTTTGCCTTGTTGGCAGTTACTGGGCCTGATTTTCTAGTAGTACGGGAGATTCGATATCCCAAGGTCTTGGCTCAACGGAATACGCGTGTTGATATTCAATGAAAATGGAGCCTGCACTGAAGAAAGTAAGGGTAGCAAGATACCTAAAGAAATAGGTACGGTAAAACAGGTAGGTAGTGATGGCTACCTTGGTTTCACCCAGCCCAACAGGGGGTTATGAGGGTAATGGGGGTTATCTATAGCGTCGTTCAAGGGGGTTTATTCCCAGCCCAGGGCAGGCGGCTAGGTACCCGATTTATCCATATCTTGAGTCAAGGCAGGTACGGTACAGTACATACAGTACCTCTCGTTTGGCAGAGGAAAACGGCTTGTGCTGTAGATGTTCCCCCTCTCCACCCCCCCCCGTCATGCCCAAAATCTCCAATTCCCAACCACGTCTCATCCTCGTTTTCTAACAAAACCCGACTTATTACTGGTTCTTCCATTGTGTATTATCTGAGAATCTTACTCGTCACTTTTTTGCTTCATCTCGTTTTTACTTTTACCTCTCTGAGATATTGACACTCGAAGTTGCTCGACTTGTACAAGCTCTGAATCATAACAACTCTTCTCGCGTTTTCCCCCTCCTCTCCTCTCTCTCCCCTCCATCAGCTAGCCTACCTCTATCCTTCGCTATTCTTCGCTTGGCGGCTATCTTTCTTCTCCCTCTTTCTCCTCAATATTCGTCATCTAACTTACCATTATACCACTCTTTTGGTCCTTATTTCCAACGGAACTCCTCCACCTGTCGACTTATGTTGAACTGTACATAATTACCAATTATCTCTAGCATTTGATACTTCCCGACTACCCAACCTAGCTTCGAGGTTCGATCTACGCCTCGAACCCGCGTCCACCTTTACGCCTTGATAATGCTCGGCCCCCAATTCAACCCCTCCATATTGTGACAACCAACACCGTGACCTTCTAACCTCCATCCGGCTTTTGCGTCTTTGTTGCCCATCTTGATTCAGTCTTAAGTCTTCCTCCAGCCTCGATTACGAACCCTGTCTCAGCCCGACGCGCTCCCTGGTCTCGGTTCCTTGATCGTCACGTCATATCCTCCAAGTCGTATCATCGCATTTCAACAAGACTCTTCTCACCAGCTACTACCAATCGGGCGCATTCTCATCGTCTGCAACGTCACTCAGCACTTGGGTGACGATCTCGGCCTTGGGGTAGCCGGCCCTCATGCCTCGCGCACAGCATCAGGGAATGGGCAATCGGTCGAGATCCTCTCCCACGCTGTCCAATCCTACAACTGCCCCAACATCCGCCGCCGCCTCGACCACATCATCGCCTGTTGATAATACTACGACGCAATCATCTCCCTCAACTCCTTCGATTGCGCCCTCAACCACATCCCCGACAACGTCGTCAAACTCCTCGTCGCGTCCAGGTTTCTTCTCTCGCCTCAGTCTCCCCCTCTCGCTTCCCTTGCGCAGCCGCAATCGAAATGTAACCGATTTTCATATTCGACCCGAGGAACCCCACAAGAGATACACCGCCGGCGATCATGTCCGTGGTTCCGTTGTCCTTGTTGTAGTAAAGCCCGTCCGAATCACACATCTGGTTGTTTCGCTTCATGGCTACGTGCGCGTGCTCAAGGATCCAACTGCTGTTGCAAAAGCTCAGAATACCATCACGCTACCTCAGGGCGGTGGATCAACACGCGCGCGCTATCATGGCAACGGACTTGCCAGCCTCTTTCAGGACGAACAGGTTCTCAGTGGAGAAGGAAGGTTAGAGCCTGGAAAGTATGAGTTTGGATTCGACTTGCTGTTTCCCGACAAGGGTTTGCCCAGTAGCATTGATGTATGTTGCCGAATCTGCCATCTGGGTAATGAATGGATAATTGACCATCATGGCTGACCTGCATGACAGTTTGAGCGGGGGACGGTTTCGTACATGATTACTGCGACGTTAACAAGACCGACATCCATTGCGCCAACATCGTCATGCGAGAGAAAAGTAATGTTGGTGGAAAACGTGGATATAGGATTGCTGCAGGATCCGCGTCCCCGTACTATCTTTCTAGAACCCATATCGAAGCGCACCCGCAGGAAAAAGTCGACGTTGGCGGAAAAGGCGCCCGCCGCAGCCTCCGAGGTTAATGATATGGGACTAGATGCCGATGTCGTTGAAACGCCAACTGAGGAACCCGGCGACCCTCATACGGACCCTCGAAGTCCAATCGCACAGAGCGACATGCGAAGCGAAGTGAGCGGTGAAAGTGGGCTCAGCGCCAGCACGGGAATGAGCCGCAATGAACTGGCGCTCTCACAAGTAGGAACATTGACATCTTCCGCCCAGCAGCAGGTGGTAGATAAGAAAACCATCAAGGCATCGATAGAGTTACTCAGAGGCGGGTGCCTTCCAGGCGACTCGGTAACTGTACGAGTTACCATCCAGCATATCAAGCGTGTCAAGAGCATGACAGGCATCATTGTTACGCTGTATCGGCAGGGAAAGATCGACACTTCTCCACCCGAGTCTGCATTCAATAGTACTGGGCGGGACAATGCGAACCGAAGTCATCGAGATGAACCACTACCGCGGTCCAGGACGGCTCTGGGAGGGCTTAGTCTTAGCTCATCAGGATCAACGAGCATGTTTCGAAAGGATCTCGACCAGAATATTGCACCGCTCATTATCGATCCGAACACTATGCAGACATCGGTGACGGTCTCGGTGAAGCTACCAGATGATTCATTCCCGACCATCTCAGGTGTTCCAGGGGAGATGATCAGCTTCAGGTACATGGTCGAGGTGGTTGTGGATTTGGGTGGAAGGCTGTCAAATCAGCTACAGACAGGGGCGGCAGCGAGATTTGCATCATTCAGTCATGGAAACCCAGACAATGGCATGTATACATATGGTCCTAGGAGGGGCCAAGGAATTGCTGATACCTCAATTCTGCGACATGAGAAGGGCGTTGTGTCATTGTCACTCGAAACAATTGTCGGTACAGTTGATTCATCAAGAGGGAGGAAGAGGTCGAGGGCATCCCCATCATCCCGGAGGCTTCGAGGTCATGACAGTGACGATGAGGATACGATGACACAAGACACCACATATATGGATGAGGTACCCCGTGAGCCGTATCCTCGTACCAACGGCCAGTCATCACCTACAAGCTACTTTGCCCAACCGAACGGGAACCGCCATCACTTACCTCCGGCACATCCACCACAGCCATACTCGCAGGTTGTTTCCTCGCCAGTTTCGCAGCCATCTATGCTACATCATGTAGAATTTCCACATCAGCCGACGAGCGAATTCTCTCCTGCCGTGGCTCCAGTATATGTTCCTCCACCAGAGGTACCAGATCAGAACGGACTCTCAGAAAAGGAGCGAGTGAGATTAGCAGAAACAAGACTGCTGCCTAGTCAGCCGTCAGATGACGCAGGCGCATCAAACAACAACGACGAAGACGATATATATGATGCAGAGGACACGCCACGTGCACCTCAGTTGAACACCAGTTTCACGCCCAGTGCCCCTGATGCGATTCCATCAGCACCTACCGAGGACGATATCACTACTGCTACGGCACCACCAGCAGATGCAGTAGAGGATAAACAGGAGCTGGAGCGACGACGATTAATGAACGAGGCGAGCTCGCCGCCCGAGGTCCCCGATGATATGGACCGAAGAAACGGGGGTCCCTCAAGCGAGATGGCCACGGCCCCAGGGCCTAGTGCCCCTCTTCTCGACGATCTGGAGGATGATTTCCCAGGCTATGGATCCAATGCTGGGCCGTCGCAGTCGAGACAAAACAATGGAGAGCAGTTACCAGCATATCAGCGATGAAGGGGAACTACTAGTCTGGTGTGACTGATGAGAGATGTGGAATGATGAGAAGCGTGTACTTATACGATCTGTGGCGCCCTGGTAAACCCATGGCGTTTTTAGCTGTGTATATATGGAAATGGAATCATGAAATGCTGTTTATACGGCAGAGTTGCGATAGACATATGACATGGAAATTGAATCAAACATTCAATCTTGAATAGTGGGAGGTAAAATGAGTGATGGATGAGAATGCGATGATTAGTACATGTGTATTCTACAGGTATATGTTACAGGTATGAGTACATGATCGCTGGCTTGAGATATTACCTAGTGCTTCAGCACAACTGGTTTGCCCGGCTCCCAGTTATCCAAGCTCTCCTTGATATTGACCCAATACCTCAACCTCACTGCCTCCTTCTTGGCAGCTTCTATGTCATCTCGTTTGAAAGCGTCTTCCAGAACCTGCTCACTCGCCGCTATTCTCTCATCGTTCTCCCTCCTCGGTCGCTCCAGATCCCCCTCCGTCTCGGCCTCCTCGATCTCCTCACGAGCCTCCAGCACCAGCATCAACAGATCCGGCTCCTCCACTTTCAGCGTCTCATCATTAGCGACGTCGACGCCACGCAGGGATAGAAGGTACTGCGCGCGGAGGAGCGGATTGGAGAGGGTCTTGTAGGCCTCGTTGATGAGGGCGGATGTAGCTTCAGCGCGGGTCTTTGACGAGGCGGGGTGCATGTCCGGATGGGCGCTGGCCTGGAGACGGAGGAACTCACGACGGAGGGAGCGTGTGTCGATGGGGAAGTGACCCGAGGGGGGAGGCCCGTCAGGTAACGTCTCGGGGAAGAGCTGATAATGGTTCGTGGGAGGGTTGGGGCGGGAGGAGTAGCCTCTGGACGGCGGTGTTGGTACGTGGGTGGAGAGGAGGGCTGGTATTGATGGTGATGGCGATGAGAATCGGGGGGTTCGGAGTGGACATCGGAGACAAGGCCGAGAGACGGCACGGATGGTGGGATGCATTATAGATGTGTTATAACAGATTGGTGTTTCTGGTAATTCGCACAAGAACCGATAAGAATAAGAGAAGTTCGAGAAGAGTATTGAAATGTCTATGGCTTTTGTGTTAAAAAAGAGAGAAAATGTGAAAGTAGTGAACTAGTCATTTGGGGAACTTTTTTTTTTTGGTGTATGAAAATCCTCGCTTTTTGTCGGAGTAAATAGATGATGATGCCGTAATGAAGTGGGATATATGTGGCTGGTGAGCGTGTGTGTGCGTGTGGCTGAGAGTGACGTCGTTGCATTATGTAAACCATGACAGTCAAATTCAGTCAGATTCGAGAAGTAGCGATTCCATGAGTTGACTTGCCTGTATAGCAGCAACCTGACAAGTTGGAGGAAACAACTATGTAGGTATATTTACCAAGGCACTTCCTCCATCAATTCCATTCTTCATTCGTATATCAACCATCAATTAAACCCCCATTTCTCTGTCATAGCATTGCTCATACATACATACAATACATACTATCATAACCATGGTCCACCTCATTGTCTTTTTTTCTGGGGTACATCATTTTCCCCATCGGACGTCGGCGCGAACTCGGGATCCAAGCCGATGAGGAACCCCAATAAAAGCAATGCGAGAAGGGGGGAGGGAGACGAATCTAACCAATAATGATGGAGGAATTCTCATGACATGAGTTCCCCGTTCAAGTGATTTTAGGCAAGCTTTCGCGGGGGAAACGAGATAATGTTTTTCCCCATGACACCTTATCTTGGGGGGATTCTGATTCATTTCTTTTATTTACACATGATCGTTGCGTGAACTATTTCCCTTTCTTCCTCCTTTCTCTGAATCCTTCGCGCAGTCTGTTCTTCGCCTTCTCTTCTCATCCCATCTCGTCTAGTCCGGTTGGACGCTTTCCGAGGGAATCTGCTTAGACCCCCAATTCTCAACACCTCCGACGATCAAACCCCCAACATTCAAACCCATTGAAATACCGAGATTCCCCAATCCCGGACGGGACATTTATCTACCGAGCCTTGTAAGGTCCGAGTATCCATCGAGACCTCTGATTCAAATTCTCACCCTCTTATCGTCTTCTCATACCTCAACTCATCCATCATACATCATGGCCAAGGTCTTTGATGCCACCGAAGGTAGTCTCCCAATCTCCAGCTTCCACCGAGAACTCATAATAACACATCTAGTGGCGAAGCACAATACCCCAGAAAGCTGTTGGGTAGTGTTATACGGCAAGGTCTACGATGTCACAGAATTCCTCCCATCTCACCCCGGCGGTAAGAAGATCATCCTTAAGCTCGCCGGAAAGGACGCCACCGAAGAATACGACCCTGTCCACCCACCTGGTACCCTCGAGGAGAACCTCAAGCCCGAGAACTTGCTTGGAACGATCAACCAGGAGACCGTCATGGAGCCTGCCTCAGCCAACGAAAAGGCCGTTGCTGAGTCGACTGATACACCTGCGCCATTAGGTTCCCTCATGAATCTTAACGAGATTGAAGAGGAGGCTACGAAGCGCATCTCTAAAAAGGCCTGGGCTTACTATTTCTCCGCCAGTGATGACCTCTGGTCCAAGAGCAACAACAACCTGGTCTATCAGCAGATCCTCCTAAGACCCCGAGTCTTTGTTGACTGCACTGCCTGCGACCTCTCCACCACCATCCTTGGCAACAAGGTCGATATTCCCATTTTCGTAGCTCCGGCAGCCATGGCCCGACTTGCCCATCCCGACGGTGAATGGGGTATCGCTCAGGCATGCTCTCGTTTCGGTGCAATGCAGATTGTTTCCAACAACGCCTCCATGACCCCCGAGCAGATCATCGAGGGTGCCAAGCCTGGTCAAGTGTTTGGCTGGCAGCTCTACGTTCAAAATCAACGCGAGAAGAGCGAGGCAATGCTCAAACGCATCAACTCCATGCGCGATCACTACAAGTTCATTACATTAACACTCGACGCGCCCGTACCCGGGAAGCGAGAGCTCGATGAGAAGCAGAACTTTGACTACTCAGAACCTAGTCCCGCGGGCGGTGAGAGCAAACCTGGTCTCGGCGGCGTGGGACAGCAGCTCTTCTTTGGCACCGCCGCCGATCTTGAGTGGAAGACGACACTTCCCTGGCTCGCCGAACACACCGACCTACCTATTGTCCTGAAGGGTCTGCAGACACACGAAGATGCCTATCTGGCGGCCAAATACGCACCCCAGGTCAAGGCCATCATCCTGTCCAACCACGGCGGTCGTGCTCTGGACACGGCTCCTCCCGCCATTCACACACTTCTTGAAATCCGCAAATACTGCCCCGAGGTGTTGAGCAAGATTGAGGTCTGGGTTGACGGAGGCATCAAACGAGGAACAGATGTCGTAAAGGCCTTGTGCCTGGGTGCGAGAGGTGTTGGAATTGGACGACCGGCTTTGTTCGGTCTCGGAGCCGGAGGCCAAGCCGGCGTCGAGCGGGTTCTGGAGAGTAAGTTGAGCCCCCGGATGGTACCGATCATCCATCTGCCTGTATACGTCCTGTTGAATTCGCGCTAATATGTGAAATCGTAATAGTCCTTCAAGCTGAAACGGCAACATGTATGAGACTTCTCGGAGCCAAAAACATTTCGGAGCTTGGACCCAGATTTGTAAGTTGATCTTGAAGCCTTGACCCTTTGCTCTCCCCCATATTCCCACTCTTTTCCCCAGACTCCACTTGAATATCTCTCTCACCCTCACTTGGCAATCTCAGCTAACTCTGGTCCGATGCAGATCAACACTCGCCGTGTGGAGGCAGATATCTACAACGGGGATCCGGGGTTGGATCGAAGCGGTCTGTGGACAAAGAGCAAGCTGTAATATGAAACGAAAGTAAAAGAGCAAGGGGCCCGAAAATTGGCAGGGCGAAAGCCGTCGACTTCGACTTTCATATGTCAAGCTGAAGCCTCGGCTCACAAGCTGGGAACCCACCTCAACTTGACGCCTTGCATCTCCCCGTCTCTGCAACCCTTGCTCACCCCGCGCATTTGGTCCATGAGGTGATCAACATTAGATCAATCTCTGGGGAAAAGACGAGTCTCGTTAAACAGATGAGCATGTGTGGAGGCGGAGAACGGTCTTGACGGTGAGATCGTCACAGATCTCAGCTAGATCTATTAGACAGAGAGTACCATGTGAAAGAGAGAAGATGTCTCAAGGATTCGAGGCAGGTCGATCAATGTAAGTTGCGGGAGTAACGGCTCATGCTTGACTCGGGATCCCGAGGTCGAAAACGGTTTTTTTTTTTCTTTTCTTTTATTGTGAGAGCACGTGTCACAGCTCTCAGGTATATACTGTAGGAATACATAGCACAAAGCAATGCATGTCATTTTAAAGTTGACCTGGAACCCGACGATGATATCTGGTATATCTGAAATGAGTGCAACCGACTGGTCTGATTGGCTGCTCATCTGGCTGTCATGAATCCTTTTACAGAGACTTTTCATCGTCTGGGATCGCGTACAGCTGTTTTCAAACACGGGAAGCTGCTCGTATGATGGGGTTTTGATTTTGATAAGAATACCGGAAGTCGTTTGTACTGACTGGCTCATGGGATGCCTGGGCAGCCATTGCAAAATGGTCTCTCACTGCCCATCCCCTGCATCCAGAACGTATCCCTGTCGACCGGCAAAGGTTCCCAACGTGTCGTTTCTAGTCGAGGTTGACCAAGGATCGTCGGTCGTATTTGCCCTCTATGCCCTGCTTTAGGACAAGGGTCCGTCAAATGACACTTCTTTTCCACCACACCTCTTCCTTCATTTTTTTTTGTTACCCCCCTTCAACCTCTTCCAACCGTTCTCCTCCAGAAAGGAGGGATGCAAATCGAATTACCATGACAAACTGCACATCCAATTCCCAAAAGGCCCCGGTAGACCCGATGGGTTGAATGAGATCAAGGATGCTGATCCAGTAATCCCTAGTTTGACCAACACACACACCCTTCTGCGGACACGAATCAGCTGCAGCAGAGAGCTGAAAAGGCAATAGAAGAGCCAAGAATAGAATGCGTTCAAGTCATTTTGACGTCTCTTTTCAATTTACAACTTCGAAGAGGAATCATGAAGAGAAAGGAAGAAGAAAAAAAGCTTTCTCTAGGTGCGTTTAGCGTCGGAGGCCAAAGGCCAATTATTTGCCTCTCCAGTTGTTTTCGGAGAAGAAGCTCATATGCTAAGAAGCAATTAATCATATGTCATGCCATTGGCCGAAAAAAAAACTCTTCTGCTTCTCGTTGTCATGGGATGTGTTTCCATTTCTGGTGTCGACATTCCATTCTTCTAGTTAACCATTCCCAGCTAGCTTCATCGCCGCCCTAACCAATAGATGACACTCCTCTTCTGTCAAGAGAAGGGAGGGGAAAGGGTTTGCAAGACGGCGTGGCTTTGTTCGACCTCGACTCAACTACTCCAACAAATCCGTTTGATCCCATCATGCATAAAAAGAACATTGATTTGGCTTGGCTTGTTGGTTGGGTTCATCCTTGATGGCCTTGATGGATGGCTCTTGATTGTCAATCGTTGGCTGACTGGTTGAATGATTGATGCATGCTCTTCTTTTCTTTCTTGCTTCTTGCCGTCGACTCTTCCTGGCTTTTGTCTTATCTTTTTTTTCTCTTTCTCCTCTTTCTCCTTTTACCCCTTGTCTCTTGTCTCATCGTCTTTTTCTTTTCTTTTTCCTCAGCGGTGTTGTGGATATGTTGACTGTATTCAACACCTGATGTCCCCTTGATATTGCTCCGAACCCCCTGAGGTTGGTAAGACAACAGGCACAACTCATAACTTCCTGGGTGGTAATACAACTGCCGGTATTGTCAATCCTCGCATTGCCTTGTTGGTTCATGTACGCTGCTGTGATTTGACCCCAAGAATGTTGCTGTACAAGATGCGCGGTACCTTAGGTACGCCCACATGACACCTCTTGTCCAACACCCATTCCAGCATATGCTTTTCAAGCTAAGAAAAGAAACAGGGGAGGTTCAAGAAAGCTTCTTATGACATGCTGGGCTGCATTGCGCTGCAACCACTTCAATGGCACGGCCATTTCTTAATTCGATAAAGCGGCAACGAGGCACTGGTGGTTGGGGTCGTGTTGTTTTCCTTGTGAAACTTTTCAAGCTGTAGCTGGTATAAACAAAACTGCCATGAAAGGACAACACAGTCCATACAAAACAGCGACTCTGGTCTTCTCCACACATCCACCAGGGAGAGAAAAATACAAGTCCAAGGTTTTCATAGGGCCTGCGCAGAGTTCTCCAAGTTCTTTTTTCCAACCCATCTTTCGTCTAGCTAGGGCCCTCTCCTATCCGCCACAGCGGCGTGTTTGCAGAGGCCCCTTCTCTTCAGATCGACATGGGTTCGCCGGCCATCATCCGTGAGTCCTCAGGGGAGGGGAAATGAGAACAAGGATTACCACAAATGCGAACTTCTTCATGTGGTCGCCGCTCCATAACTTATCTCAAAATTCACAAGCTGCCGAGGGACATGCTGGAGACTCGTTACAGTGGAAACTGACAAGGGTTCGGGGGGGGGGGAGTAGACTCGCATGGGGTTCGAACGGCCGAGTCCTTCGACAAGGGCGAGGCCGCCTTGGCCCTCTCGCCCTAAAGGTTGCCCCCCCTTCAAGCTGCGATGGGATGCGGGGCAAATCTGGGGAATAGCGCCGTCTTGTCTCGTCGGATGCCTGCCTATTTTGGCAGTCTATGCCCGAGTACAGATGCGAAAGGAATATGACCCAAGGCAGATCATGGTGATCTAGTCTCTTCGGGGGAGGGTGTCTGCGCCGTACACTCGCTGCTGGCACATTAGCGTTTCGTTGGTCTAGTAATAGTTGATGACTTTTGTTGCTTCTCCTGTGGTGCTCTCCAATGGCTTTTCGGGGGATCCAGGACAACGGAAATGTCACACATAGGGAGAGTAGTATTTAAACTCTGACCTTGTTCCCTTGTCGTCTGTTGCAAACTAGGTTGTTGTTTGGCTTCTCTCCTCTCGTTACCGCGACGCCTCCTTTGACATTCAGAAACTTCTTTCAAGCCTTCCATTCTGGTTGTGTCGACACCAACAGAGGCCCAAAGAACTTATTGGATCGTTCTAGGAGAAAAAAAAAAAAAAGAAAGAATCTTATAACCAGACATCATGTCGGAGAAGAACGAATATGCTCAGACCGAGCAGAATGCTGCTGCCGGTTCCGTCAAGAAGCAGAGGGGCTGCGGTCGTCACTGCAAGCGCTTTTGGTGGGTATATCTCATCGTCTTGATCGTTATCACGGTCATTGTCGTCCCTGTTGTGTAAGTTGTCCTTGACTCAAATATTCTTGTCGCCGGTGATTTAACGGATAATCACACAGAATCCTTGTTGCTGTTCCCAAGATTGCTCAGAGCAAGATGAACGAGGCCGAACTAGAGATCCAGGGCGTCAATGTTCTTGAGACCGAGAGCAACAGCTATCTTATGGAGATCAACTCAACCATTACGACCGATGGAAAGATTCATGCCAATATCGATGAGTTCGAGGGCGACATGTACCTCGAGGACTTTGAACCACACACGCCATTCGCAACTCTTCTGTTCCCCAAGACGACTGCCGACAAGCACCAGGTTGTCAATGTCAGCCAGAGACTCGAGATCACCGATATGGAGGCCTTCACCCGTTTCAACGTTTGGTTCCATAACAACGAGACCGTGCGTGTCACCATCGATGGCAAGACCAAGGTCAAGCCTCGTGGCCTCACTCGCAAGTACGATGTCACTTTCAAGAAGACTCTCGAGGTTAAGGGTCTCAACCACTTCGACGGTACTGAGGTCATCGACGGTTTGATTGCCATCGAGGAGGACGACAACGGCAACAACTTCAACGGAACTGCCAACATCCCCAACGCCTCCCACTTCACTCTGGATATTGTAAGTTTAATATTATGCGTCAACGCCCCCAAACAATACATGGTACTTACACTCATCAGGGAAACGTCACCTTCACCAACTTCATTGAGGATGAGGAGGTTGGCGAGCTTTTCATTAACAACCTGATTCTCGTTCCTGGCGAAAACATTGTCAACATCACGGCCAGCATGGACCAAGGATCCGTCATTTCCGCGGCCCGTAAGCGCCCTTACTGCGAGACAGGAATTGTTCCTTTTAAGCTGCTAGGAAAGGAAGTGGACAACCATGGACAGAATCTTTCATATTTCGCCACAGCTCTCGGAAGCTCCAATCAAACCGTTGAGATTGACATTGGCAGCATCCTGAAGAACAGTCTGAACACCACTGTCAGATGTGCGGATGAGGAAGAGGATTAGGCGCGGAGGTTAGAGTCAATAATTTAATGAGATAATTCAGTTGTCGCGACCGAACATCGTAGTCGGTCCGGATATATATACCCATTCAAGCTTTTCCAATTGTTGATGAGTGTCTCGTCTCGTCTTGATTAGATAGTGCATGATTGAATTGATGGTCAACAAATGGCTGCGATGCAATCTAGGGTACTTCCGATACTTGAATCGCATGCATGTCTGCCGTAACTGTTCGGGTCGAATTTTGACTTCATTAATTCTGCCTGGGTATCGCTTGCTGGCTGTATCTGATTAAATGAGTCTGGTAACGGGATCAATTCCAGCCGCCCTTGCGTTTGTCCCCTCGAGACAGCCCTCCTTCAGTCGGCGTGTTCGCGCTGGCCGAGTTTGCAGCTGAAGAAGGGACAAAATCGACAGATGTCCTTCCACCAGCGAGTTTCTCTGCCTCCTTGTCCTTTGCCAGCTTTTCGCGGCTCTTTCGTAACTTGCCTCGAAATGCCCAGTCAGGAAAGGCGTTTGGATTCCACAGATCTGGAGGCAAGGTAGTGGAGTACTGTGCTTGCTCATCGATCTCGACAAAGTTTAGAAGTTTGTCCATCAAACTAGGGTTCTTGAGTGCTGTTGACTGTTCCAATTTGGCATTGAAGTGAACTCCTTTCTTCTTGAGCTCAAGGAACTGATCGAACTTTTTATTGGCGCCTGGAGGCGGCGATCCCGGAGGAGATGGGGGTATATCAAGGTTAGGTACTACTGGAAGAGTGAGGTCGCGCAACAAAGAACGATTGGCTGAATATGGTGAGGCAGGCCGGCCAGCGGAGTCATTCTCATCAATCACAGGCTCCTCCACGGGTGGGAGTGAAGGTCCTAAAAGTACTGAGCTTTGTTGAACAGGGCCGATGGTAACATGATCGTCGTCACTCGGCTTCGAGGTGATGTTTTTGTCTTCAGTATTGATGGCTATTGAAGTCAGAAGGTGAACGTATGTGAAAGATATCTATGCTTATAAAGGAGAAGAGAATAGCGATGAGACCAAGACGTGGATTTGGAGAGAATTCCATGAGGCTGTGATAATAAGGAGAGGGTAGGAAGAAGACGACGATGAAGCAAATGCCATCAGGCTTACCTCGGTCATCTAAAGCCGTCGCTATTATCGTATGTTCTGTCTCCTGGTTCCTCGGCTCTTTTGAGTTAGGGACTGTCACGGGAGCCTGAAAAGTAGGTCAGACGGGGCATGTTCAACAACAATCTGGAAAAGCAAGAAATTTCAGGATACCTTTGGTTCTGATACGTGTTCAACCTCATCTTCCTCGTCACTGCTGGCGTATCCAACGAGACCAGCCATCTTTATCTCTTGTTTAATGTGGTCAAAGTACAGAGAAACAAGCTGAGCTGAGGCGAGTTGAGGTGAACTGAATTGAAGTCAAGTGCAGTCCGGTGAGTGATGTACCGAGGCAGGGGCCTTCCATTGTTTCCACAAAGCTTCGACAGGTTTAGTGCGGCTCTTTCTCTCTCTCCTTGCCTGTGACAGCAGCTTACAGGCTATATGGGTCCACTACAGTATAACCGCCTGAAAGTGCACGGGGAAAGTTCGGCTGACAACTCCAACATCCACGATACGATGACTGATTCACTTAAATGTCTGGGAATTCATGTCATTTGAGACATCGTTACCTCAGGTGAAATGTAGACTAACTATTCAAGTCTATGTAACTAGACTTGCTGCGAGGGTCACAAGAAGACCAAACGAGTCAGCGTGTGCATACCATCTGTCATGCTGTCCTATAGCTGCTTCCTTCAACATGACCAGGTCTCCAATGCTGAGTACCCCATGCGTGGCATTCGATTCTAGATGTCCAGCGTACTCAACAGTCCATTCAGTCTCGCTCTCCGCGTCCCACAGAGCTCGGGGTGATGGTGCAGGGGTGCAGGTATATCCGGGCATGTCTGGGTCAGGTTCTGACATTCGAGCTTGGAGGATGGCATCAACGACAAGAAACATAGTCGCAGAACTTTAGAGTCAATCGTTGTGCAAATATAAAGGGAATGGGGGATATATACCGACGACGTGATTCGAAAAAAATCCAGTCCTCCCATACCATCATCTCACCCTGAAGCTCGCCAGCACTAACGAGCCAACCATAGTTTAGCATCATATGGCGACAAACTGCCTTTATTACTTTCTCTCAGTCAGGAAATGTTTTCAAAAGAGGTTCGGTCTCTAGGTTGACCCACCCTCAGTGAAACTATGAACTGGGTGTCAAAGTTGGTATACTCATGACGTCCCTCGTTGATTCTTATTAGTATAAAGATTATGAGAGACTGTAGGGCCTCTAAGGTCTCCCACTTGTCGAACTTTGAGTACTTGTGTTCGTGTCTCTAATCAGCCTTCGTCAAGACGCGCACCGTGACACATACATTGTTTAGCAATCGTTCTTGCTCCATCCGTATCAGCCTCCATATGAGCGTCCTGTTCATCCTGTGGCCAAGAAACAGACTCTTGGCCAAATTTATAGAGGCTAGGAGTGAATTCGGGCGATCTGGGCTCCTCTCTGCGAGGACACGATACTTCGGGTGGACAAAAGGGGGGGCCGTATCACGGTCAGCCATTGCTTCAAGGTAGCAGCGGAGAATGTGCAGAGCAAGATTTCCGGTTACTTCCATTTCAGGCTGGAAGAAGTTGCGGCGTTCGAGTAATGAAGGGTCCTGGAACGGCAACGATGCCGGGATCGATGATGACTGCTGTGTATTTATTAGGCCTATCGTTTGCTCGGTACTATGCTGCACCTCATCATCACCATCTTCAGTTGAGATTAGACCGCCTCGAGAATGGCCTCCGTTAGCTGATATAAGCGCATCCAGTATGTCTGAGAAATTGTTTTCCAAGACTTCCTCATTACAACCATCTGAGACCTGACTATCACCCCTCATGCGGCCAGTGACACTGGGTAGAAGCTCATCCAAAGGTTGATGAGTGTTGTGTGATGGAGGTGAGGCATGGATACTAGACGACTCGGTTTGCAATGATTTATGGTGACTTGCTGCAGGACTTGTATGAACAAAGTCCTGGTTATGTGAAGACCGACGTCGATAAGTGCAGGAACCTCCTAGGGAGATGCATCGAGAACAACCTGCAGGGTCAAGGTTGCAGCGGACTTTAGCTCTTACGCATTCATCACAAGCTTTTCTTCGGGACACTGGCCTCGAACGGCGCTTGTTGCGACAGTAAGAAATGTGCTTGCTCCTAGCTCGTCCTTCTCCCGTCAGCTAATAGTAAGTGACTTTGGCGGCCGCCATGTACGATCAGACCCTTTAGTATAGGGTTTTTGACATATAGGACAGTAGGAATCGGCCTCATCGAGCGCCGGCCCGTCCATTTTTGGATAACTCTGAATCTGGGAGAATATGCTCTGAGCTCTTCCTTGTCATCTTTCGAACTGGGATGATAAGGGTTGGATGGAATGCCCCGCATTGGGCCTACGGAATTCCGTAGGACAGTCACTCGACATTGATTAATAATGCGAACCTGAGTAGTACTCATAACTCGATACTCTTAAATATCTATGTCAATAGGAGTTTGTATTCTAGTATGATATGTTGCGTACAGTCTTTAGTTGACATTACTCCCAATATTCCAAAGACGAACGAGTGGACTTGCAATCCAGCGTCCAGCAGTTATTCTAGAAATTGCATGGGAGACTGCACACGATCCAGAGGACGAATATAGATTGAAAAGGAGGGATATATATTAGCTGTAGCTAATCGTTTCTAAAACTTCAACTGGCTTCCTTACTGGACTCTTCTGACACCCCTCTAGTCGGACATAAACTCGGGCAAATGACCAGAACAAATACAATCTAGTATCAACCACCCAGTAAAGAACCTCGAGCTTCTCAAACATCCACTCCGCCCCAATCCTGGAAAGACACTCCCCCAAGCTTAATGTCAAGTATATCGGTGCTCGTGATCTCTTCCTTTCTGGCCTTCAACTCTTCAACATCCCAATTCGCCCACACAAACTTGCCTTTCAAAAATCCAGCCTCTGGGCTTGTCAACCACACGCAAAAACTGCCAGGCAGCTGAACTGTTATTGTTCTTTATGTAAGTCTTTATGATATATTCAAGCTTCACGTAATAGCAGCATGTTTGGGCCCTTAGGTGAAGTATCGGGGGAACTCACCATCATCAAAGCCTCCGTGGCCGTTCTTGCGACTCAGGGCACTTTCAACAAGGCCAGGGTGAACATTCACTATGTGTAGCTCAGGATTCTCCAAGCTCATGTATTCGAAGAGCCTATTCGCAGCCGCCTTGCTAGCAGCATACGCAGACACACCGGGCTCGAGTGGTGGGATGTGAGAAACGGCTGTCGAGATATGAAGTAGGCACGCTCCGTCAGCCGCATGCTTCACAAATCCTCTGGCAGAGTGAAGCGTTCCAAGCACATTGGTGCTGAACGTGTTCCACCAGTCTTGGATATCTAAGTCATGCGCGAGAAGAGTCTGAGGTACTGGCATATACGCAGCATTGCTGACGAAGACGTGGATCTTGCCAAAAGCCTGGTCGATCTTGTTAAACGCTTCATCAACCTTGTTCATGGACTGGATGTCTGCAACAACTACCAGGACCTCGGCGGCTGGAAATTCCGCTTCGATAGCCTGCTTGGTCTTGTTGAGGCTTGTCTCATTACGACTCATGATGGCTACCTTGGTGCTTCCAGCTGCGGCAAAGGCCCGGGCAATGCCAGCCCCAATACCAGTACCGCCGCCCGTGATGACAACAGTCTTGCCTTTTGCTGACAGCTCCGGCCGAGATGGCGAAATGGCAGGGTACAGTGAATTGTACCATACTTTGGTGAGAGAAGGGAAAGGTGCAGTAGCCATACTTATCGACAATGTTGGTTGACCAGATGTGTCTAGAGTAGTGGATAATAGAACAGATGTCTTGGAAACCTGAGGATCTCCAATAATGGCTCGCTCAAATCAAAATATGCAGAGGCAGTGGCTTGAAAATACAGATGGGGTATAAGTAGTCACTCCTTATATACTTCCTTCGGTCCTTCAAAGTGGGTTATTTCGGAGAGGCCTAGGACAGTCCGAGCATCAGGTATCGGAGTTGTCTACGGTTGCACCTACAGCATTCAATTGCTTACCGTTTATGATAAGTTAATAAATGCCGCGCATAGCAGGCGTGCCAATTTCAGGTTACCTAGGAATCTCTGTTCTTACCATGTATAAGACAGATCTGTCGTCGTCTTCGACCTTAGCTCGTTTAGATTGTGCTTGTCCTCTACAACGGTCCGACCTTTTTGCTTCGTTGGACAACACCAACATGTGATAGAAGATGTCAATAAAACATGGCCGTGTACATGCGCATCACAATGCGTATCATTATGTTTTCCGGTGATTTTCGACATGGCTTGCGGATGCTAAGCGTCATGTTCAGTAGACTCAGCTACAGTTGTGTTACATCGACAGAATAGCATGCATTCTTGGTCAAGGGCGGAACCTTGTAGCTAGGTAGCTAGAGATATACAGTAGGCTATAGGTTATCTTGATCCACTATGGCTGTCTGCAGCTAGCGCGGGTAAACTTCGGTTGACAAGGTTGCCGCAAAGTCTCAGTGGACTGTAACCATGTCAAGAATTCAAACGGTTGGAAGATTAGGCAAGGAGCCAACATTTCATCGTTGAACTTCCATACTTGTCGATTTAAACCCCATCTCGACAGTACATCTGCCTTCATCATTCTTCGTCATCATCGTTTATACCTTAAGCGACATCTCACATCTCCCATATCCACCGAATACGAATCCCGCTATCCGCAGTTTATAGGGCTCTTGTCCATCACGGCTCAGTGCCATCATAGGCATTACCAAGGCCAATATCATCTTAAAGTAGTACTCACCAACGTAGCGTCCTGCTTGAGCCTGCGAGACCACCAGCAATGGCTCGACCAAGAGACTCGCGCTCACCAAGTCCTGCAGGCAGCACCCACAGCTCTCGTCGCCACCGCAAGGATGACGATCGCAAAGAGAGGGACCGACGCGATGACGGGAGAGATTATCGCCGGAGGTCGCCTGATGTGAGAAGTTTCCGTCGACGTGCACAAGGATTCGTTTCTGACAATACTTTGCCTTTACAGGGACGATACCGCAACCGTGACCGCGAAAGGGACCGAGACCGAGATTATGGACGTGATCGCGACCACTATCGACGAAGAGATCGCTCGCTAGATCGGCGAGACGACGACTACTATCGAGGTGGACGCCGAGATCATCGCGACAGAGACCGAAGAAGGTCACGAGACCGATACGACGATAGGAATCGATCGCCTGACCGAAGACCGAACCGCAGCCGAGACGGGGATCGTGCTTTTAGGAAACGAGACGATTCCCGCGACCGTGCCCGTGGCCGTCGCGAGGACGCAAATGATGTTCACAGCCGTCGCGACGATGGTCGATCGCAAAAGACGCCACTCACTGAGAACGGTGCTGTTGGCAACGAGGTTCGACACCCCAATCTGCGAATCGTCGCGCAAACTGCTGATGCATCGCAGAACGCAAAGCCCAAAGAAGGCAGCACGCAGGCTGAGATTGACAAGAAAGCTGAACGACTTGCTAAACTCGAGGCTTGGAAGAAGAAGAAGGAGAGTGAGAGTCTCAAGAATAAGGATGTGAACCCTAGCCAGACCAGAAATCTTTTGGCTGAAATGGACAAGAAAGCTAGTGGTCCCTCGTCAAGAACAGTTTCTCCCTCCGTATCTGCAGCTGCTTCGCCCGTTCCCAAAGACTCGCCAACCGTTGCATCGCCCGCTGCTCCATACGGTGGAAAATTCGACCCTAAGGCTATTGCCAAAAAGTCGGCGGCTTCCCGTTCGCATGACTCTGCGAAACCGGTTCTCGGAGTCATTCAGGGACAGCCAGAAAAGACGTCGCTCCCTGTGAAGCAGAACAACAACGGTACGTCCAAGCACGGTCTTTGCCCTCCAAACTCTATTGACAATTTCTATCAAGCATCTGCACTTCCTGCAAATCGACTCAAGGCGAGTGGCTTCGGGTTTGGCAAATCACAGACAGACACTGATAAGCTTCCCACCAAACGAAAACTAAACTTGGACGAGGAAGATACAACTAAAAGAAAGCTTACAAAATTGCCTGCGCTCCCAATCGAAACCGACGATACACCTTATGTCGACCAAGATGAGGGTGGCGAGTCTGATGGGGACATCTTCGCAGAGAACGAAGAAGAGGCTGCAGCCGCGGCTCGTGCTGCTCATGAGAGGCGGCTGCAGGCTGAACAGGAAGAGGATGCAAAGATGGCCGATGCACAGGCCAACGGACCTGCTGCAGAGCAAATGGAAGTGGACAAAGCCGACGACGTCGACGATGATGTCGATCCACTTGACGCATTCATGGCGGATCTCAAGGATACGGAAATCGGAAAACCGACCAAGACAACTACAGCGCAAAAGGTACAGGAACCCGAGGCTTACTTCAGTGACGACGATTACGCTTTCGATGAGCAGGAAGGTGACCCGAAGAACCTCCTGGCCATCACTGCAAAGAGGAAGAAGAAGGAAATCCCCATTGTTGACTACAGCAAGGTCGAGATCCAGCCCATCAGGAAGAACTTCTGGGTAGAGCCCTCGGAGCTGAGCCAAATGACCGAGGCTGAGGTTAACGACTTGCGTCTTGAATTGGATGGAATCAAGGTTAATGGCAAGGATGTTCCCAAGCCAGTTCAGAAATGGTCTCAGTGCGGTTTAACGAGACAGATGCTTGATGTTATCGATCATCTAGGCTACGATAAGCCAACCCCAATTCAGATGCAGGCGCTTCCCGCCCTCATGTCCGGTCGCGATGTTATCGGTGTGGCCAAGACTGGTTCCGGTAAAACGGTGGCTTTCCTTCTTCCCATGTTCCGACATATCAAGGATCAGCCGCCTCTGAAGGATACGGATGGACCTATTGGACTCATCATGACCCCTACCCGTGAGTTGGCCGTACAGATTCATCGAGACTGTAAACCTTTCTTGAAGACGATGGGACTCCGAGCGGTCTGTGCCTACGGCGGTGCTCCAATTCGTGATCAGATTGCCGAACTGAAGCGAGGTGCTGAGATTGTTGTTTGCACACCAGGTCGAATGATTGATCTTCTAGCAGCGAACCAGGGTCGAGTCACGAATCTCCGACGTGTCACTTATGTTGTTCTCGACGAAGCGGACCGAATGTTTGACATGGGCTTCGAGCCTCAGGTCATGAAGATCTTTGCCAATATGCGACCAGATAGGCAGACGATCCTGTTTTCCGCCACTATGCCTCGCATCATCGACTCATTGACGAAGAAGGTTCTCAAGAGCCCAATTGAGGTGACAGTCGGTGGCCGCTCCGTGGTTGCGAAGGAGATTGAGCAGATTGTGGAAGTTCGTGAAGAGAGTAACAAGTTTTTGCGAGTTCTTGAACTATTGGGTGAACTCTATGATAGAGATGAGGATGCTCGAAGTCTCATATTTGTGGAGCGTCAAGAAAAGGCGGATGATCTGCTCAAGGAGTTGATGATGAAGGGATACCCGTGTATGTCAATCCACGGAGGAAAGGATCAGATTGATCGTGACTCGACTATCTCGGACTTCAAGAAGGGAGTGGTGCCAATCCTGGTGGCCACCTCGGTTGCGGCGCGAGGTCTCGACGTCAAGCAGCTCAAGCTCGTCATCAACTACGACGCACCTAACCATCTGGAAGATTACGTGCACAGGGCTGGTCGAACAGGCCGTGCAGGCAACACTGGTGTGGCGGTCACCTTCATCACACCAGATCAGGAGAACTGCGCCCCCGGCATCGCCAAAGCTCTGGAGCAGAGTGGACAGCCTGTGCCGGAGCGTCTTAATGAGATGAGAAAGGCACACAGAGAAAAGGTGAAGTCTGGTAAGGCCAAGGACACGTCTGGCTTCGGTGGCAAGGGTCTGGATCGTCTGGATCAGGAGAGAGAGGCGGCGCGACTCCGTGAGCGCAAGACTCACAAGGCCGAGGGCGATGAGGAGGAGGACAAGGAGGATAAGAAGGACGACGACGACAAGGCAGAAAAGGCTCTCAGCGCGATTCGCGCAGCTGCCTCGGCAGTGCAATCTCGGGAGACGGCCAAGTCAGAGGACAGCGCCGCCCAAAAGGCAAGCGACGCTATCGATGCCGCGTCTTCGGGTGTGGTCGGTCCCTCCAAAGACAAGTCAGCCAAGGATCCTCTCGACAAGGTCAGCTCCGCCGTCAGTGCCATCAACAGCCGTCTCGGCAAGGCGGGTCAACTCCGCGCCGGCCAACCCATCGACAACAAGGGTCCCGACGCTGGCGCCTACCACGCGACCCTCGAGATCAACGACTTCCCCCAAAAGGCCAGATGGGCTGTCACAAACAGAACGAACGTGGCAAAGATTCTGGAGGCTACCGGAACGTCTATCACGACAAAGGGCAACTTCTACCCACCGGGCAAGGAGGTGCCTCCTGGTGCGGAACCAAAGCTGTATATCCTCATCGAGGGAGATACAGAGGTGGTTGTCAGTTCTGCACTGAGCGAGTTGACGAGATTGCTGAGGGAGGGAACTATCGCGGCGGCAGATGCAGACAGCAGAGCACCGGCCAGCGGAAGATATACGGTTACTTGAAGAGTGTGGTTTTATTCTTTTCATACAGAGGCATACCCGGAGACAATGGTGGTTGGGCTGATGGAAAAAAATTGCTAAGTGTAAAGGATATTCGATTTGTGGTGTGCTCGGCGTTTTGTGTGCCCTTTTTTGTACGAGAACGGGACGTTAGGTACCGTGTATCAGGTCGTCGCAGGGTTCAGTGCTGGAGTCAATATATGCAAGTTTGAGTAATTATGAGTGTCTGAGAAAGAAGTAAATCATTTATAAATGCTTGCTATGAAGTAAAGTGACGAGCCTGTCTAGCGACGGTGTATCTTGGGTGTGTATGGATAAAGGTTGGCCAGTAAGCTGGATTGAGATGGATGATGCCAGGAACTTCCTCGAGAAATATTCATGCCCCATGATCTGAGAGATGATAACATGAAAAAGAGTCTCGCTTCTCTTTCTAGTTGAGCAGGTGTCATGGGTCAATGTCCAAGAGATATGATACGATACCATCTAATCTCTGGTCTCATGCGTCGTGGCTAGTTGCTCAAATCTATAGAACTGTAGATTTCCTGCCTATCGAGACGCCGAAGGATGAACTCTGGAGTTCTAGTTATGCTGACTTATGCCCAATTGCGAGTTTCGGCTACTTGATCTGATTCCCGAGCTCGCAATTGCTGTTCACTGGCTTCCTTGAGGGTATCATTTCTTGTCTGTTTCTTTTGCGCCGCTAGTTGTGATTGAAGTTTACCGCCGGATTTTGAGGAAGCCTTTGCTCGAGCCTGGGTTGAAGTAGTGTTAGTATGAGTTCAAACATGACGGAATTCGAAATTTTGTCGCATTGATAGTGGTCGCTCGCAACAGCGCCGCGACGGATTGCAAATACATCACGAAGTATCATTGGATCTAGGGGAACAGGTCTACTTACCTCGGCAGCTTCTGCAGCTCTTCTCCGTGCGTCATCTGGGTCCGACTGCGATGCTGATGCTCCTCCTCCAAGAGTTCGAGGCGGTCCACCGACCTTGTTTGGTACAGGCGCTGTGGCAGGTTGAGCTGGAGGAGGTGCTGAGCCTAGCGTTCGTCCAGGTTGCGAGAATGCTTCTGACTCTGCTTTGCCGCAACAGTTGCCCATGGTTTGGGATGCGACTCGGGGGAGCTTGGAGCTTTACGAGCGGTAGGGGTCGGTGCTGGGAATGTATAGACGGGGCGCGCAATGCAGTGGATAGATATTCACAGGATCGATACGGAAATGGAATCGCGATAGAGGTGAAAACAGAGGGAATCGAGTTATAGAGGGAACTAAATGCTGTTGCGGAGAAGATTCTAGTCACGAGAATATTGCCAAGAGGTGATGTTGAGAGGTTTGAGGGGTTCCTTCATTTAAGAGGCAAGGTACGTAAATTAGCGATATCAACGGTACGTGGACTGCGCCTCCCAGATGAGGCTTCAGTTGGAGCAGCTGACGACGTCACTTTCAGAGCATTGACCAAGAAAGGTGAAGATGACATTTTTTTTTTACTACTAATACGGACAAATAATACTAGGTTGGAGTTCAGTCTGTATAAGTGCAAAATAAAAAAGCAACATTGAGGTGAGACTTGACGATATCGCAGCAACAGTTTCATCAAACTTTGGAGAGCAGACCGAGACATGCGCCATAAACGGCTGGCGGGTGGGGGAAGAAGCGAGAAGCTCTGGCTTCTTTACAGGGTCTAGAAGCGGGGGGGGATGACGGAGCTGCCATGTGATGGATATCTCGAGTAGATGATGATTTGATGGTGATGGTATTCATAACTGCTGATGAGTGATGGTCTGCAGGTATATCATGTTTGCATACACCATAGTTCCCATTAGAGAGGTTCGGTGCTTTGTCTTGGGGTGTTCAGCTGTTGTTGATGTAACAATGTGCAGGAAATTCTAAGCGATTTATGAGTAGAATTCGGATATGCCAGTCAGTCAGTGTAGGGTAAGCTGTTTTAATAAGTAGATAAGATGTGAGTTCCTATTTACCTACCTAGGTAGGTATATAGTAACTCCATGAATGAGATCAGTGCGAGTCTGTAAAAAGAATTAGTATTGACTGGTTTTGTGATGTTTTGGAAGGACTCGTACCCAACACTACAATATATACAGCATGGCCCAAGTCCTTCTAGATACGCATAATGTGTCCCTAATCACAGCATACCTCATCGTCAACACAAAGAGGACAAAAAGAGAGAAGAAAGGACAAATTAATAGAGAAATCATGGCGATCAATCTCAGAGCCTAGAAAATGTGCCGGATGCAACTACACAAACAGAGAACAAGTCAACTCTAACAGCACCTCTTCCTCGAACTACCTATATTTCAACTGTCTTGTAGGTCTCTATCCCTACCCACTTCCTCAGGCAAGACTACAGACAGACTTCTCACGCAGGAACCAATCCAAGATATGTGAAGTAGGCCATGTAAGACGTATACATCAACCACAAACCCTACTTGCTTGTTGGAAAACCCCCACATCCACCCCGTCCAGCCTAGATCTCATGATAGCTCATCAAGGTTGTTTTCTCAACTCATGAGCCTCGGGAACGAACCCTTATACAGCATGTCCTGACAAGAAGGGAACATAGTGCAGCTGTGTACCTAAAGTACAGGGCAGACCTCACGATGGCGTTGCCGTTTTGGAACGATAACCGCTTTACAAAAGGACCCTTCTTATACATTAGTAGTATAAAAACGAATCCCACTTCTTCTGACTTGCCGTATTCGATGATCAAGCCCTTGGGAGAACCAGGGTTCTTCGGGTTAAAATATCCGAACAAGAGAATTAAAAAAAGTAAAAAAATCCTGCGCATACCCTTTACTTTTCCTTAGTAGTTCTTCGCCTGTGGTCTAATCTTGGTAGTGTCTTTCTTACATGGCAGGCGAACACCAGCAACTCCCCCCCTCCCCACACATGTCCTTGTAGTAACCAACCCATATCTGCTGTATGGTAGAATTGTGGTGTTTCACGAACAAATTCCTAATTCGCACAACGTTGATTTACTAACGGTAAACGAATCTTTTTTTTCATGTCTACACACATAAATGCATAATTTCATCACTCAAAAAACGCACCACCTTTCTCTCCAACCATTATCCCTCTACGTGCTCAACACGCTCTGACAAGGATCCAAAATCCAATCACCGTGATTGGTCAGTTCAACCACTCATCAACCCCCACACTGAGCCTCCAGACAAGGGCCGCTGGTCCATTCTGTCCATCAAGGTTCTCATTCTTGCGATTCTCTCAGCCACTACACTCACCTGGTTCGCTATCATCAGTCGGCTAAGGGAAGTAAGGCATGGTAGGTACCTACTCACTCTTTTGTTAGGTGCTGCAACTGGAGGTAGGGGGAAAGAGGGAAAAAAATAAACCGGCCAAGATGGCTCATGCCGTTTCCCCAACCATTGCCATTTTGCCTTTACCTCTACACACAAATAATCGAGCCTGTGATCGTGATGATCATCAATCTTTAAAGAGGCCACAAAAGAGATCCCGCAAGAAACTCACAGCAATGGATCACTATTCCCATCGGCCCGTTGCTTTTGAACCTTCCGTCGATGACTTTTCCGCCTCAAAAGTAGACTATTATGGCTTCGACTCCCTTCTTGGCCACGACGCTTCCTTGACGCATGGTCTCGACACCTTGGGCACCTGCAACAACACAGAGAACGCCTGTCTTGACCAGCGCTGTTTTGACCATTACGGTAAATCAACTGCCAGAAGGAAGACGTTGGATATCGGTCTCGACATAGCCAGCGACGCTGATGCTGGTCAGCCCCATTTGTCTGCGCATACTGATAAGACCCAACCCCACGATACAAAATCCAAATCCCTTTCACGGTCTGCTGCCGAGATGTCCTCCACAACTCTTCACAACCCTCATGGAGAGTCACAGAAGCGGAAAAGGCTCCACGAGCAGACATATCATGCTCAAAGTATGCCGCCGCCTCAGAATCCCATCTACCAAGCCCAGCAATATCCCTCTATCCACCATGTGTCCATTTCCCACCAGGTAGAGCCTATGGCTGCCCTGCAAAGCCTCAACGAGACGATACAGCATAATCACAATTTCTCTTTGAACAGCAACATCCACTCCTCCCTCAACGACTTCCAAGTCGCACACTCAGCCTTTTCTATGCCTTCGAGTCCCCAAACGCGGTGGTCGCAATCAGCCGTTCCGTCATGGACCAACTTGTTACAACAGTCACCTGTCGGCAATTACTTCCCCATCTTCTCCCCAAACCATCTGACATACGACGATGCTGCCTCTGTTGCTTGCAGTTCTGCCTGCAACGATGTCAAATGTTGGAGCCAGTGCGGTGACGCTGCCGATCCCAACTGTTGTTTCGATGCCTCATGCGCCGATTTGGATTTTTCCGACGCCTGCTGCTTCGAGCCCGACTGTACCATTCAGGAGCCATGTCTCGATGCTTCCTGTCAAGAGGCTTCAATTCCTTGCCATGATGCGAACTGCGTAGGTACAACACCCTCTACGACCCCCACATCCGTCTCCGTCATGACCCCCTCGGTCGAGCCGGAGCCTGCAGCAGATACGACCAGAAGCCCAATGAAGCAGAGTCATAGCGCTTCTTTTGATATCAGCCAAGGGCTCGGCCATGGGCTGGGTCACGACTTCAGCGCGACTCTATGTCCTAGTTTTGCTCAGGTCTTGAACACAAACATTGATCGTCATCTGTCTCATGACCACTCCCCCATCCAGAATCATGAGACAGAGCAGAACAGCCTATTCGTAGTACCGCGTTCCGTTACACCAAAGACTGAAGTGGCTGATACCAAGTCGGTGAGCGAGAAGACGCAGCTGACATGTCGTTGGCTCTGCGGCAATGGTCTCCCATGTGGACAAACATTTTTTTCCAACAAGGAACTTCAAGACCATTGTAAGAGTGAGCACATCAAGACGTTGAAGAAGATAGACAATACCTTTTGCTGCAACTGGGACGCTTGTCACCGCCCTGGACCCTTTTCTCAAAAGAGCAAGTTGGAACGGCACATGCAGACACATACCGGCTGTAAGTTCTTGCTACCTCCACCGAGTCTATAGCGACACAATAATTTTCTAACAAACTTCAGTTAAGCCTGTTAAGTGTGCGATCTGTGGTATCAGCCTGTCTGCGAAGCAGTCCCTTGAGCAACACATGCGTACCCATTCGGGCGAGAAACCATGGGTGTGCACTCATCCTGGATGCTCCCAGCGATTTAAACAGCAAAGTGCCCTGAGTAAGTCAAATGAGTCGCTGTATTGCAGCATTCGCTAACCTCTTACCAGCTATGCATCTTCGTACACACACTGGAGAGAAGCCACTCCAATGCGAAATCTGCGGAAAGAGGTTTGGCGAGTCATCCAACTTGTCCAAGCATCGACGCACCCACAATGTTCGCGGTAGCCACGTATGTGAACTGTGCGGCAAGGACTTTCACCGATTGGATCAACTCCGTCGGCACATGTCGGTACATCGAGCGGATGGCGAGAAACGAAGCAAAGATTCAACACCCATATAGAAGGGAGGATACACTCGACAGTCTTGACAGTTCAGCATAATGGGCAAGCACCCCGGATGTGCTTATGACTCGACGATTCGGTATAGGCGTTTGCGGTTTGTGTTTTATATGAAGAAAAGTGGTTGCTTTTAAGATAGACAAGCGAAGGAGGAATCTCTCCAAGTAGATACCCATCAATCTGGAAATCAAGACGATTCTGTAAGATACTTGTTTGAGGTTGATCGCTCTGTTATGGGGACGAGGAGAAGATAGTGACCAGGTTTGTGAACATTGTTGAGCATGACGAGATGTTGCAAGTATTCAGAAGCTTGCTGAAGCCGCTCTGTTCTTTGATACATCTGGATTATGTCTAAAGACAACAAAGGTCATATCAAAAGCTTGAATAGATTGTTGTCAAATGAATGGAAGTGAAACAATGTAGATAATCTGGATCACAAACCGAGAGGCTTGGTTGAGCGTTAGAGAAATGAATGGCAAAAAGAAATTCCCGAATTGGTCCTGATTGCCTGGTTGTTGGGAAAGGATGGTGGTGGGGTGATGCGGATATGGCCGCTCCGGGAGGCGGGAAAGGGACCCTGACACTTTTTGACATTAGAATTGCTGTAAAGAGGGGGTTTGGTTATTATTAACGGTCGAGTGACAAGCAATCAGTAATAATGTCGGCTGTGGTAATGAAGTCGTTTGTTCGACACAGAGATAGCCTTGTATTGTCTGATATGCCATAATGCTCGCTAGATGTACGTACGCCTAATACCTTCACGATAACTCCATATGCCAGTATCAAGACATGACAGATCGGGATGAAGAATTTGCCGAGATAGGATGGTTCATATGCTGTTATAAATTATAGATCGATACACTGCAAGCAGGTTGTGGTAATGTGAACACTAATACATTACGACGTAACATCACGTTCACCGGATACTACACTTCACAGCACATCTTAGACTCTTGATCATGACCTCATTTTTTCTTCTTCAATAGACCATTGCAGGCCCATCACAAAAGGGACATTCCCATGGGTTCAGAATAAGGCTCCCAAAAAAACAAAATCAAGGGAGGGGAAAGAAATAAGTACACAAGTCGGAACCCGAAGAATTTTTTCCCTTGTTTCTTTTTTATTGAGCCGTTGCGGATGCAGATTTCGAAAACTGTTTTTCGTCTCTGAGGAAAAAAGCACACACGCCACGCCTCCCCTTGTTTTTTTTCCCTTTCTAAACCCAAATGTCCCCGTATTTGTTCGCCCTCCAAGTTAAACTAGAAAGTAAACATTTTTAAGCCTGTTTGACAAGGAATGTTAGTAACGATTGGAGACGTTGGCGTTCATTCTTTGGTGAGATCGCATACCTTGATGGCGAACTTGCGCTGGGGGAAGTGAACGTTGCGCTTCTTGGTCTTCTCCAACACACGGGACTTCTCATCAGGGGATAATCGGCGGCGGATGGCACGGGTCTGCTTGGGTCGGAGGTCGAGAGGGGCGTACTTCTTGTTCTTGTAGAAGAGACGGAGCTGAGCCCTTTGCTTGGCGTTGATGACGGTCAGAACACGGGCGATTGACTTTCGGATGTCGTGGCTGGAGAGGAGTGTTAGTATAAAAAAAGGAAAATCCAATTTCATGCCCAATTCTGATAACGCTGAGGGCACGAGGCTTAAAGGAATTCTCACATTCTGTTCAGCTTGCTACCGGAAGAAGTGATCTTCTGGATGCGGAGCTGACCAAGCTCAGTCTTGAGCTCACCAAGTTGCTTGGTCAAATCATCCTTGTTCTTGTTCCAGAGCTCACCAGCCTTGACCTTGCCCGACGACTACATCCAGTCAGCAATTCGTTCCATTTCAATAATTCATCTCATTCGAGTATCGTGGTGCATCTTGTCTGCTGAAGAGCAAAGGGAAAAAATCGTCAAAGAGGGGAAAGTCTATATCGATCGTTTGTGCGGGCGTATGTGCGTAATTCGACATCGAAATTATGCGGTGCTGCGATGAGGACGAAGCCATCGACCATGGCCGACGATGAAAATCCCCCCTCTTGACGATAAATGTGTAGCAAGAAGGAGAGGTGCGCTGTTTCAACTCACCATCTTGAATAGCTTCGAAAGGGTGTGCGAAGTGTGTCGACGAGTTGTGTTGTCAGAATATCAGCCTCGAAACCGTCTCCGTCCGAATGTCGCGATGGATTCGTTGGGCTAGGAATTTGAGAAGTTTGCCGAGAACGTGAAAAATTGCCCTAGGGCACAAAGTTGAGTGGAGATTTTGGACTGTTTTGCAATTTATGATTGGACTGTGCGACCCATAAGAAGACAGGGGACCAGTCGACCACGTGATAGCGCTCGTGATCTAAGAGGCACGCTAGTGTGGGCGGTGAGCTCCGATTCTGCCGCTCCTTCGGACAAGGTGGTCGGGAGGTTGTCAGGGAGGTCCCGAGGCCTGCAGGATAGACTCCAGATTGCGTATGCAAAACCATCGACTTATACCGGTTTCTCATTTCTTGAACAAACATCATACGAAATGTCTACATCTTCGGCGACTTCAGGGAATGCAAGCTGGGCTCATCTCCGACAGCAAGCTCGAACACTAGAAACCCAGGTCCGTCGAAGTTGAGATGGGGAGAAGCATCATGCGCCATGGACTTATAACTGATGAATGAGTAGACTGAGAACCTCTTTCATACATATGCACAGTTCTCTACAGCTCCCAACATTCCTCCGAAGCCGACCGAAGATGAGCGCAATACAGAGCAGAAGCTAGAAGAGCTTCTCGAAAAGGTAAGCTTTCACATGCTGTCAAGCCAAGCTCAGGCCATTACTAACAACCTCAGCGCGAATCCGTCATCGGCCAACTCGCCCGCCTACTCGACTCGGAAGCTGCTCTGACCTCGTCCGCCCTCAAGCAAAACAACCTAGCCCTTCTCCGTGAGAAGCTCTCCGGTCATAAGCGAGATCTCACCCGCCTCCGTTCTACCCTTCAGCAAGCTCGTGATAGAGCCAACCTCCTTACCAACGTCCGCTCCGACATTGACGAATACCGACAGAACAACCCCGAAGCTGCCGAGGCGGACTACATGCTAGACGAGCGCAACCGCATCGACAACAGCAATAGTATGGCAGATAATGTTCTGAGCCAGGCATATGCGGTCAATGATAGCTTCAACCTGCAGAGGGAGACACTTGCGAGTATCAACAGGAGAATCACACATGCAGCGAGTCAAGTACCAGGAATCAACACGTTGATCGGAAGGATATCAGCCAAGAAGAGAAGAGATGGTATAATCATGGGCAGCTTTATTGCTTTTTGCTTCATTGTCTTCTTTTGGTTTATGTAAAAAGAAGTCTGGACTCATTTGCATATTTCGTTCGGCGTTTTACGGGGTATCAGCGTGTTGTCTATTGTTGTGGTATACATACAGTAACGGGGAAGGGGGAAAACAATCCTAGTTTTACAAAGGGTATTCTTGTCACAGAGACCGATATTTAATTTACAGAGGCTTGGGAACCTCGAGATGTTGCTTTCCGGGATGCTGTTCCCTTGCCGTGGCCGGCAGCGTAGCCTCTTTGTTGATCTCGTCAACCAGTCGTGAAAGTCCCTTGGCCAGACCTTGTCGCTCATCCGGGTGACTTGGGCCGCTGCCTGCCCAGCGAATACGACAGTACTGATCAACCAGGTAGACGTAACCGACTTTACTGTTGAGAAGACCAATCGACTCGCGGATGTTGTCTGTAACACCTCGTCGCACAAGAAAGTACTTGTCCCAGTCCTTTTCAGGAAACTGTTTCCTCAACGACCCCATAAAGAACCTCACCAACCAGGCCTTCCCGGCATTATCCTCATAGTTGATGTGCACAGACTGTGCAAGATCGCCATGCCGTGCCAGTACCTCGTGCAATTCGGGATTCTCCTCTTTGGAATTAAATGATGCGGCTTGTTGCTCGGCCCACCTGCTGCTGAAGATGGAAACCACGCTGGCCTTGCCAGTGAGAAGAGGTGTTGTATCGCGTGGGTTTCTGTCCGTCTTAAGGAGCGTCTCGCCGTAGAGGTTCGGGAAGAAGAGGGATAGTTCTGCTTTGAAGAGACGAGGAGGCGCAATAAAGGATTTACCCTCGTGGTGACTCAAGTTACCCCAGTCTCGAAAGTACGGTCTCGATATTTTTGCCGTTCTGTAGGAGAATCATAAGTTTATAGAGCAACATCAATCATTGGATAAGTTCTTACAGCTCTTTTCGTCTCTCTAGATGTTTATCATAATTGACAAAATCCTCCTTCCGCTGCGCCAGCGTTCTACGATCTATACCCGAATTTTCACCAATCTTTGGCGGGAGGGGCATTCCAATAGGTCGTGGTAACGGTTTGGGTACAAACTTGCCCTCGAATCGTTTGCCATAACTTCGTGGCGCCTCGATCGGTGCTCCGGTAATGCTGGCTTGAGGATCCAGAGATGCTCCGGACGCGGGTTTTTCAACCCTGGCTGCTCGTAGGGCCGTGGTTGAAAAGGAACGACGGGCCTGGCAGAATAGACATGTTATCGGTCTTCGGGTAAGGCCGGATAAGGCCAGGTCGATTCGTCGTGATGCCATTAGCTGCGAATGCACCGGGTATTTCACTCGCTGGAAAAGATATTCTTTGCTGGGCGTTGCTCTCATGGGTCTTCAAATTTCTGGCTCTAGCGGTCCCCGGATCGGAGTTAGAGTTGAGCCGCAATTTCAATTTCGAACCTCACTGTAAATCCACTAGAAGCACGGTGCAACAGCCTACAGCCTACAGCTCCCCCAGCGCCGGGCCTGGTAAAGCTTATCGCTTATCGCATTGCGGGGGGGCCTTTTAGAACAAGCCGAAGGTGCTGGTTCGAACTTCCTTGGCTCTTTACAAGGCTTCAGTAGGCCTTGGAATGCCGTCACTCTTCTCCCACCCCAGACTTTCGGCTGGCGGCTATCCACGGGGCGTATGGTACGGCAAAACGTCACGGTCAATGCCGACATAAGCCTTCGGCTTAAACGTATGTTTTCCCATTTTGTTTGGGATAATTATCGAGGTCATGGATTGAATTCTTTTTCTTGGATCGTTTCTTTCCGTTCTCTTTAACCCATTTTCATTCATTCGTCTAGATACCAAACTTTGTCTTTGGAATCATCATGTTTCTCCAGCGTGGTTCCCGAGTGCTGTCTAAGCAATGGCATGTAACCAAGAGTATGGCCCAGATGTCCATGGGCTCAAGGGCGTCTTTCAATGCTTCCTCGACTAGATGGTTCAGTGAATCAAGAAGATTAATGGCTGTAAAGCCTGTCTTGCTAGCAGATATTGGTGAAGGTGAGTCTAGACTGGTCCCCTTGAAGACTCGTGATTGATTGTGAACAAGGTATCGTGGAATGCGAGGTGATACAATGGTTCGTTGAGCCTGGAGCCCGTGTTGAGGAATTCTCCCCGTTATGCGAAGTCCAAAGCGACAAGGCCTCCGTGGAGATCACCAGTCGTTTCACAGGTGTAGTCAAGAAGCTATACTACGAGGCCGGCGAGATGGCCAAGGTCGGCAAGGCGTTTGTTGATATCGATATCGAAGGCGAGGCCAAGCCTGAAGACGTTGACGCTGTGGCCTCTCAACAAGCGGACAAAGAAGACGTTCCTCCTCCTCCTCCGCCACCTCCTTCGTCGTCGACGACCTCAGAGTCAAAGACAGAACAGAAAGTGGAAAAGACACCAAAGCAAGAGCCAGTTGAGGCGCCAGCTGTGCCAAAGGGCAAATGTGCGAACCTAGCCACACCAGCTGTTCGACACCTCTCCAAAGAGCTCAAGGTTGATATCTCTGAAGTGAATGGAACTGGCAAGGACGGAAGAGTCCTCAAGGAAGACATCTATAAGTTTGTCAAGACTAGAGACTCCGCCGCCGAACCTTCAAAACAGGCGCCATCCCCATCAGCGTCTCTACCCAGAGACACAGCCGCACAGGTCGAGACTATTGTGCCATTGTCGAACACACAGCAACAGATGTTCAAGACCATGACACGGTCTCTCACCATCCCCCATTTCCTCTACGCTGACGAGGTCGACTTTACCAACCTTGTTGAACTCCGCAAGCGTCTCAATAAGGTCCTGTCACAAGGTCCTCCTGTGGAAGGCCAGCCTAAGAAGCTCTCCTACCTACCATTCATCATCAAGGCTGTCTCACTGGCCTTGTATCAGTACCCCATGCTCAATGCCCGGGTAGATATCGACCCCAAGAACAACAAGCCATGCCTCGTACACCGTTCACAGCACAACATCGGTGTCGCCATGGACACACCGCATGGCCTGATGGTCCCTGTTATCAAGAACGTCGGCTCCCTCAACATCATCTCCATCGCCGCTGAATTGTCCCGTCTACAAGCCCTCGCCCAGCAGGGCAAACTCACACCAGCAGATTTCCAGGGCGGTACCATCACAGTCTCTAATATTGGAAACATCGGCGGCACATATGTCAGTCCCGTGATCGTGGAGCGCGAAGTCGGTATCCTGGGCATCGGACGCATGCGCACAGTGCCTGCATTCGACGAGGACGATAACCTGGTCAAAAAGCAGGTCTGCAACTTCAGCTGGAGTGCTGATCACCGTGTCATTGACGGAGCTACCATGGCGAGAGCGGGCGAGGTCGTAAGGAGTGTGGTGGAAGAACCGGATATTATGGTGATGCATCTCAAGTAGAACGAAGCAAGCGGGTAAATAGAGCCAAGACCATTACAGAAAGAGACACCAATTGAATAATAGAAAAAAAAATGCAAGCTAAATCTTACGAACTGGAGGGTTACAGCGACGAAGCCATGTGGGATAAAGTAATGCTGTAGTGAGGTGATGCAGAGAACCCCATATCAAGCATGGTATGATGCTCATCTTCCCTTGACTTTGACCACCCCCAAGACTGTGACCTCAGCTGTGTCGGGACTTGATGTATCTAGACGAAAAAAGACATTGAGCTGACCTGCGTTTGTAAGGCGCAGCGGAGGAGCGCCCAGGGTTAGGAACTGTCCAGCTCATTGATGCTAGACGATCATGGCATATGCATGGCTTTTATTCTAGTAAGTGAAATATTATAGGAGGGGGTGTGTATGAAAGAAGAACACAAGAGTGGAAAATGGGTGTGGAGTTGATGTTGGATGAGAGACGTTTTAGAACGCGGAGAACAAGTTCTGTGCATGATTGAGAAGCAAAGGATGTCATGATCTGCTCCTCTCCTGAAAAGGATTTGTCCTTGATGGATCAACAGTACATACAAAAACATGCGTGTGGAGAAATCTATTTCGCATCTAGAAAGAAACACTGGGACTCATTAAAGCTTTGACATGAGAAGCAATGAACTGGGATTGAGCACGAGGTTTATGACGCTTGAGGACGGATGACTTTCAATTACGAACTAACTCCTGTATACCCTACTTTACTTTTGCTCATAGTCCAAATGCCTCTCTCAAGTCACATTCTATGTGACTGACGTGTTTTCCCAGTACAAATGTGATGCAAGTCAGGTCATTCGTCCTCGCATCCCACCTCGGAAAACCGGGACTGCATGGGGATGAACAGTGCTTCTCAATCCATGGAACCCCCAAGTTATAGGGACCCTGGAAGAGAAGGAAAAGAAAAATAGGGCGCCAGACATATGCACCATCCCCATCCCCGTCATACCCGCCTCATGTAGCCTGTAGCTCATGGACCATGGCGGCTGACCACCTTGCCTCGGCGAGCTGTCCGAGGCGCGGTTGGCCTGGTCTGTTGGTACCAAAAGTCGTCTAATAAGAAACCGTACATGCGCAGTGCACAAGAAAGCGACTTATTTTCCAAACCGCTAGAAATAGTTGGTCCAGAAAAAAAGACCGTATTAATGCAAAACTCCTTGATCTCTAAACCTTGAAATCATAAAAACGCTTTGACTCCTTGCTGAAAAAATGTTTCCTTTTGTGTGAGGTGAGACATGATGATGGTGATTGAGAGGGTATTGTTTTAGAAACCGACGGATAGGACGGTCTCGCTCAAGGCACCGAATCATAGACTTTCGTTGTGGGAGGTCATGGTTTGCAGCAATTGGTTCAGTGCCTCGTCCTTGACCTCTTCAATGGGTCGGCTGACGTCTATGGTGATGACATCCTTTTCATCGCTCATCGGACGCTCAAGGATATCGAATTGGCTCTGGACCATGTTGGCACCCATATAATGGTTCTGTCTCTGGGCAACTCGGGCTAGTAGAACCTCCTCAGGTGCATCAAGAAAGACGAAATGGATGAGGATACTGTGGTCGTAGTAACCAGCAACGCGGATAACATCGCGGTACTTGCGCTTGAGAGCCGAACAAGTAACAACAACACCATCCGCACCGGCGCCGAGCTGGTGGATGGCCTCTTCTCGGAGGACCGTAAGCCAGTCCCACCGGTCGGCGTCCGTTAGAGGGATTCCGTTTCGCATTTTTTCGATATTGGCAGGGGGGTGGAACTGACGGCGAGTCGTGTTAGTGATGACCCATTAACGTGACGTCGAAATGCCGTGGGGGTTTAAGCTCAGTGAATAATATTCAATTACTCAGGTAGGTGATCGTAGGTGGGGACGAGGAGAAAAAAACAAATTGGGTAATCGAAGGACATAGGAGGTTCGAGAATAACTTACCAAATCGCCCTCAATATAGGGCATGTTGAGAGAGTTGGCCAGATGTTCAGCGACAGTCGTCTTTCCACAGCCAGCAGGGCCAGTAACTAGCCAGATGTGCTGCTGATGTTTGGTGTCACGGCCGTGGACGGCACTCGAAGCATTGCGAGATGAGGATGTGGGCGCTTTCATCATTGGTGCGGAATTGGTGGGGGCTGGTGGCAAGGGTACGGCGGCTTGAGACTTGGAAGCCTGGACAGGCAGAGCAGGAGCAGAATCGTAGGAGAGCATCTCGAACAAGTTTGTGATTTTATCGGTAGGATTTGAAAAGATTCGGTAGCAGAGTTCGAGTTCGACAAATAGAAGAGGTGCTCTTGAACTCAATATCGATTGTTGCAGGCAGCGTCAGGAGATATTTCCACAAGGTATTCGAGCAATGTGATGGTAGTAAACGGTGATCGGTAACGTGAGTGAGACGGGATGGATTCCTTCAAGGCTGCTTGACAGTACAGGTATAGTACAGAGTCCGTTAAAGTAGGGGTTTAAGACAGAAAAGAGTCGAGGATGAGATAGATGAGGTAGATGAGAATAAAACAACAGGCAATAACAGGCTTTCAACAAGTTACAAACAAGAAAAGAGAGGGACACTGGCAGTTCTATATAAGCACAGCTTCGATGACTCGGGTCGGGTAAAGAAAAAAAGAATGACCTTTTTCCAGGCTCTGCCTGGGTTACGGGGAGAAGGCCGTACCCATCCAATACTGTAAGTGGAACCCCCCCCCCTTCCCCTAAACGACCGACACTGCCCACTAAGTTGTAGGTCAATTGAGCCTGTAATTTTTCTTGCCCTTCCACAAGGTGACGTGGGGGGAGTGTAATGCTAGGCACCATAGAGGGCAGGAAATCCGGGGTGTGTAGTGGGTGTGGTGTGTGAGTGAAAGGAAATGGATGGTGTGTGAGCATACAAACTACGTAGTTGCAGTGCCAGTAAGGTGCATGTGTATGTGCGTGCGTGTTGTGTATTGTGTACGTGAGTTTTACCAGTATTAAAGAATCGTTGAATGATGAAGCCTTGACGGGAATGACGGAGGAGGCCAGCAAAGAAAGGAAGAGAAGGGTGTGTAGGTTCTAGTAATTCCGACAAGGCTCCCAGACCTGTCTATCGACGGTCCTCCTCTCGTTCCCGCACGGTACTTTGAGGCGGGAACAGGAAAGATGAAATCAGAAGGCGGAGGCTCCTGTCTCCCAATACTGTACATCTACTGAACCTGCCGGACGATCTGGAATCCCCAAGCTCTGGGTAAAGGAATTTTGAAGCCCTGTTGAGAAGGGGGGCGTGAAGTGGAGAGAGAGCGTGGGGTTTACAACAGACAAGAGCGTGGGATGTCAGCGGAGCACCTCCAAGCAAGATAGACAGGTTACGCGGGTTTGGGTTCCAGGCTTGAAGGAAAAATATCCGTCGACTTAGAAAATGTTGTTGATTTCATTCATGTTGCGCCGGCAACTTTGTTGGGTTGATATGTTATCTGATTAGGGAGTTATATGTCCTTTTAATAGATCAACGTGCTTGCATGATGTGCCACTGGAAGTTGCCAGGCTATGATAATGATCATGGGATCTTCATGCCTACAGAGGTGCCGATTACTACTGTACAGGTAGGTAACTTACATTTATGGCTACCAAGTACAGAACGTAATGGATCCGACGGATGCGCCGAGCATACTCAATTATGGCTGAGAAGAAACGACAATGTTAATCAATTGAGCTGACCGATTCATCACTCTCCTACACTTCCGTCGACGTCGTGTGCTTACCCTCCTCGGGGAAAGACCTGTGTAACCCCCGAAAATGCCTAACATCATAACGAAGCCCCAACGCAATGGAACATCCAGGTTTCTTTGTGGGGTCGATGCATTTCCCAAACCACCCACCCAACATCCACTTGTTACTAACACCAAGGACCCAGACCAAGGTTTTGATTTGAAGGAAATCATTTCGTCAGTCACCACACACACGGTCACCCAATCCGTCACTCACTGATCTCCAAGGGAAAAAACAACCATGAAACTCCAAATATTTTTCGCCTCCAAATTGGATGAGGAAAGAATCAGGTTCGGGTCCGGCATTGTCTACCGGTATGCTGCTGCGTAGCACTATGCGAACCAGCGTTTTGCTTGATTTTGTAGATCAGTACTGGTTTTGGGCCTAAACTTGGTGAAATTTACATGACGTTAGATACAAACACTCCACCTCTTAAGTCTGGGGCCTGAGTGAGAAAGGAGGCTTGAGGCTCATTCTGTACTCGGCATCTGACGGTAGAACTCCAAGGCATATGAGGTTTGGCTTAGCAAGATCCTATGCAGCGTTCCTTCGCCTTAAGTCGCATGTATTTGGAGATGCCAACTCATTATGAGAAACAGTGAAGCCCTATCATCTCTGTTGCATCGAGTTCCGTCCTAATTCGGAAATACACGCCGGCCGGTCATCGCCGAAGAATTCTATATTTGCAATATCACAATTTTCGTTCTTCTTTTTCTTCTCTGATGGTAACTTTTACCTACCCCACGCTGCTCAACCCACCCGTTTTAGACCTAATGAGCAATTGGCCAAGCAATAGGGAACGTAGAAATCCTCCCCTAGTCTAATTCTTTCGAAGCAAAAGGCGGAACTTAGGGCCCCAATGTTAATTTTAGTCCAAAGGACACAATTGAACAAAAGGGCGGAAAGTCCTGCAAAAAGCGGGCAAGGCGGGTTAGACAAAGGCATGACAGGGTACAGTCAGGAACGTAACCATGTCTTCCCCGCGCAGAGCACAAGACATTGTTTTGTCCTTTTTTCATTTGCTTGCTTCATAGTGCAGTGCTTCAGAATACAAGGATTCTCTCGGTCTGAGACACCCCCAGCTCCCAGGGGTTAGCAAAAATTGGTCGCGTGGAGTGCGGAGCTGAAAGCGTGGGGGTCGTAAAGAGGAAAAAGAAGAAGAAAAAACTCTTTTAAGCTGGTCTGATCAGGTGGAATCCCCTTATCCCATCACGCGGGCAGAAAAAAACAGAAGGGGTAAGCCCGATAATTTAACCATTGGACAAGGGGGGGAATCAGACGGATACAAGAGACTGTAGACACGCATGTTCCCAACGACGCCATCTAAATCCATACCGCTTCCCCGGGCAAGCCATGTTTCCAGAGCGTAGCCAACCAAAATAGCCAATCTGCCCTACTCTATGTCTTCCCCGTTCAACTAATCTTTTTTTCGCCGCATCTACTGTGCCAGATCGGTTCGGTTCGGGAGTGTGATGGGAGTTCCCAAAGCACTGGCACGATGGACAAGCCCTGGTCAAGGGCCTCTTAGCATGATGCCGAGCATAGAAAGCTGTCAAGTCTTGATTTGTCTTGCATAATGTACGGGGCGGTCAACTCGTCCCGACGTTCTCGGCCGGGATTTCAAAATGCGTCTTACACCGCCTCCGTGGGATATGTTTCCTGTCGACTTTTGGTTCCCGCTGGTCTGACACTGTCTGGGGAGTCATGTTTTCCTGAATGGTGTTGAAGTGAAATCCGGCCACTCGGGATACGTTAATGGGGACGGGTGTCGGGTACTCCACCTTCCCGTCTACTACCCTACATGGTACACCTCTCGAGTGAGGTGGTTTACATAACGACAGACATAAATACGAGTATGTCAGGGTGAGGGGAAGTCGATGTGACAGGAGTATGCTTGGCTAAGTATAGCAGGAAGACAACCCGTTCAACTTGATTCATATTATAGAGTGATGCTGAGAACACAATGAGGGAAGCATGGTATTTGCCGGCAGCGGAATCGAGGTCGACGAGCCGCTACAAGAGGGACCATATCAAGGTCGTTATGAACTTGAGACGTGTAACACTCCATGCCAACTGTGGTCGCACCATGGAGCAAACACATCATCAATGACCATGGATAAGTATTTGAAGTATCGTGGCTTAATACCACGATATTAGAACTTATGATCACGACCCTAACCAAGGCCTGGGCTGCTGAAGAGCTAGTTGCACCTAAGGCACACAAGTGTACAGAAACACACAGCTAGTGATTACAATTGGGCGAACATTGATGATGAGAGTAATATAGCTGCCTATAAGCTCGTGACTCTGTGCGTAATACAAAATGCGAAGTTGATCGAGTCTTGTGCAGACATTCTTTGGAGTATAATTCATGAGGGCGGCTGCAGGGCGTTGTAACGTTAGTCGTAAATACCCGTTATAATAGAATTGACACCTACTCTCTCATGTTAAATGTAGACGAATGAGATGAGCAACATACCGGGACACCCAGAAATAGCACGAACTATCAAATGCGAAGCTGTCTGAAATGCGATAACTAACATCCTTTCAATTCGTTTCAGGGATTACCAACCAGGTTGATGTCGTCAGACACGTTTAAAGAGGTAAGCTGAAAGGTCCAGTTTTCACTTGGAAGGAAGGGTCGTGGTGAGACCCCGCTCTTGATCAATCAGGCCACATTCGATATGCTCTCTTATCTCAGGGACTCAAGCTTTCAATGGGTACCAAAGATGTATTGATATAAGTCTATCGTCTGTTTGACTCGAAAGACTATGTCTTGCCAGAACTTTTGTACAAAGCATGGAACCTAGGTAGGCACCCGAAGACAAAAGGGCATTTGAATTCGTTGGATAATGCTGTAAACGGTAGGAGAGCGGGGAAATTTGGACACATGTTTAAACCTAAAACGGCATCTTTTCCTACGCCTCTCACCCAGAAACAAAGGGTCCCCGCATTCTCATCTTTGTTGGACACGTTTGGAAGCTGCGACCTGCGATCCATTGGTAGGTGCGAAATAACAAGGCAAGCGTGGCCCCAGAGGAGTGAAAACGTCAAATGCCAGTACACGCATACATGATGTCTTCTCCTCTCATCTCACCGTCCTTCCATCTTAAAAGACTGCCCTCATCACTGAGAATCGCAGCCTTCAAACCCTTACTCCCTAACAGAAGACCCGTCCCTCACTTCACAAAATCTTTCAGGCGCCAGCAGAGCCTCATAAAGAGATTTTCAACCTCAGCCCTCGCCATGAACCCCAACGAGCTGGTCCATTACCTCGCTGACCAGCCTCCTTCGGTTGTCAGACTTGAGATTGAGAAGCATTTCGATGCCCTCACTGACAAGCAGAAGCGCTATGCTCACTTTATCAGCAAGTAGGTTTCCCCCCTCTTTAGACTTCTTTAGAGGACTAGACAACCCCTCATACCAACTGCCATATCTCCCCACTTGAGTGTTAACATCATGACAGAGCTGCCTTTGCCGGCACGAGAATTGTGCTTAGACAGATCTCTCCTGAGTCTGAGCCCATCTACAACCTGATCATTGCTCTGCACAAAGCTGCTGGTGGGGATTGGAAGGCGTTGGCCAAGAAGGCTGGCGTTGACGAGACTGAGCTCACCCAGTTCCTCGAATATGCTGCTATGTTCCTCGGAAACAATGGCAACTACAAGAGCTTTGGTGACTCTAAATTCATTCCTCGATGCAGTGAGAAGTCTGTTGCTGCTCTGGCTTCCACCTCTCCCGAGGCTCAGAAGTTCTATGATGCCACCAAGGGTGCCATCTTCAGCTCTGACAACCCCGCTATCATGCACCTGGGCTATCCTGACGATGGCCACATGACTACCTACTACCCCGACTCTCCCGACATCACCAAGGCCGAGATTAAGGCTGTCTCCGACTGGATGGAATCCAAGGGCCTGTTGCCTGAGAACAATCGTCTACGAAAGTTGTCAGATGGTAACTTTGAGATTCTCATTGCCTCTGCGAACACCAGTGTCCCCCCTGAAGGTGGCGATATTGGAAAGGAGACTGAGTTCACTGTTGAGGATGGACCTCTTAAGGGCAAGACTATCAAGTTGACCTACGGTGATTATTCCGAGGAGATGAAGAATATCACTGCCTACATCAACCAGGCTGGGGAGAATGCCGACAATGACACCCAGAAGAAGATGCACAGTGCCTACAGCAAATCTTTCGAGACTGGTTCCCTGGAAGCATTCAAGGACAGCCAGCGATACTGGATCAAGGACAAGGGCCCCATGGTGGAGTCCAACATCGGCTTCATTGAGACCTACAGAGATCCTGCTGGTATCCGTGGTGAGTGGGAGGGTTTCGCTTCCATGGTCAACCTCGAGAGAACCCGTGCCTTTGGCGCTCTCGTGGATGCTGCACCCAAGCTTATTCCTCTCCTGCCATGGAGCTCTGAGTTTGAGAAGGACAAGTTCCTGTCTCCTGACTTTACCTCCCTTGAGGTCCTGACCTTTGCTGGCTCCGGTATCCCTGCCGGTATCAACATCCCCAACTATGATGATATTCGACAGACTGAGGGTTTCAAGAACGTCTCTCTGGGAAATGTGCTTAGCGCCAAGGCCCCTAATGAGAAGATCCCTTTTATCCGTGATGAGGACCTTGAGGTTTACAAGAAGCAGCGGGATGCCGCGTTTGAGTGCCAGGTCGGCCTCCATGAGCTGACCGGTGAGTACGATCGAATCCATACAGAAATCCCTGCTGATATAACATATAGGCCACGGCTGCGGCAAGCTTCTCCAGGAGACTTCTCCTGGCGTTTTCAATTTTGATAAGGAGAACCCTCCCGTCAGCCCTGTCACCAACCAGCCCATCACTACATGGTACAAACCTGGCCAGACTTGGGGCTCTGTATTCGGCAGCATTGCTGCTTCTTACGAAGAGTGCCGTGCCGAGTTGGTTGCTATGCATCTCAGCTGTGAATTCCCTGTTCTCAAGATCTTCGGCTTTGGCGATGGGTCCGAGGATATCAACGGCGAGGCTGGTGACGTTCTTTATGCTTCATATCTTTCCATGGCTCGTGCTGGTCTTGCCTCTCTCGAGATGTGGGATCCCAAGAGCCAGAAATGGGGACAAGCTCACAGCCAGGCCCGTTTCTCCATTCTTAAGTGTTTCCTCGAGGCTGAAGATGATTTCTGCAAGCTGGACTACCAGAATGAAGACCTCTCCGACTTGACCATCAAGCTGGATCGATCCAAGATTCTGACAGCTGGTCGAAAGGGTAAGATCACCTGCCTCCTCTTTCAATAAGTTCATTGCTAACTAGCCTCTTAGCTGTTGCCGACTACCTCCAGAAGCTTCACATTTATAAATCGACTGCCGATGTCAAGACTGGTACCGACTTCTATGTTGACATGACTACTGTTGGTCTTGACTTCTGGGGCACTAAGGTCCGTGATATTGTCCTTAAGAACAAGCAACCTCGCAAGGTGTTTGTCCAAGCCAACACCTACCTTGATGAGTCATCGGGCAAGGTGACCTTGAAGCACTACGAGCCCTCGCTTGAGGGCATGATTGAGAGTTGGGTGGATAGAAACTTGTAAGAATAAAGATAGAAAGAAGAAGGGCGCAGTAGAACTATGATACTCTAAGAGAAACCGCACTGTAGAATAGAAAAAACTATTTATGATGTCAATAAAATATCATCAGGACTTATATATTCAACACACGAATGTCGGCTTTTCGTCTATGGATATCGCACCACAGACAACAACATGTGGCAGGACAAATTACAACATCAACACAAGACTTCACACTCTACCCCATGCAGAAAAAGACAGGGTGGGAAAAACATCTAAAAGGTAGTCATCATCATCGGCCTCACACCGGAAGCCTTGTTTAGGATATGTTTTTTTTGTATGCTCGTTTGATCTTTTTTGCTTGACTGTAAAACCTGTATTACAGACGCCAAAATGTGACCGAATGCCCTTTCAACTACCATGATGCAAATGGCCAAACCAGCCCATTTCGGAGACCCTTTGCCCTGCCCTTCTACAGTCGCACACTCCATCCCCCTTTCTGTAACCGTTTCCCGGAGGAAGAAGGGAAAAGAGAGGGGAAAAGACGTAGGGAAAAAAGGTCGCTCTTGTTCCGTAAAAAGTGCGAACCCTTTACCCTGGCCACAACCCCCTTCCTCTATTCCGACAAACCTCCCATCCTTAGAACACACATTTTTTCTTTGCCCTTTGTTTTGGAAATGGTTGCTTTGTCTCGTAAATCAATTTTATGGGGAAAAGATTCTTGGTTTACCAGGCCATCTCGTGGGGCTTGTCACCCTTCCTCAAGCTGAAGGAGCTGGAGAGATAGCTGGCGAGCATGTCGACCTTCTTGATGTTGGCAATCAGAGCCTTGTCGACGGCCTTCTGGTCGGCGGCACGGCTGCTGTTGACCTCCTTCTTCTGTAGTACCAAGCGAGTCAGTATTCTGATCCATTCCCCGACTTTTGGGAAAACATTGTATCATACCTGGGGCTTCTCTCCCTGCTTGAAGAAAGCCTCCTCACCGGCCTTGTCCTTGGACTTCTCGGCGGTGAAGTACTTGGGCTGAGAGATCTCCTCAATCTTCTTCTCGTCGAGGCCAGAGATATCGACCTTGTAGGAGGTGGCGATGACGTATCGGGAGTTGACTCGGCGGAGGGGGACACCGTTGATCTTGAAGGGGCCGGTGACGAGGAGGACACCCTGGTCGAGGGTCTTCAAGAGGATGACACGCTTGCCACGGAAGCGGCCGGCGAGGAGGATGAGAACAGTGCCGGGCTGGAGGGACTTGCGAGGAGTCCAAGATCGGACGGCCTTGCGGACCTGTTTTTTTCACAGTCTGGTTAGCGCGACTGTTGCAATGATCGTATAGCAGTGCAATCTAGTATGGTGGGGATGGACGAGGGAGAGTCATGTCGCCAGTCGAGATGTCGATGTTTTTCATCTTTTTCCTGCGCATTGTTGTTTTTGTGTGGTCGATCTCAAATGTGCTTCTCGAAATAGCGATTTGGTTGACTGGCTTGTTCCCTGCACCGAACACAACGATGCCATTGCCTCCCGCGCCATATCGGTCCTCCGCTTCTCTCCTTCCCACTCGTCCATCCAAACCAATGTGCATTTGGGAACACGATCAACAAGCAAGAATAACTCACCTTCTTGTTCTCGGCATCATCCTCAGCGTTGTACCACTTCTTGGCCTTCTCCGTGGAAGCGGGAACCTCCCGGGTCGACTTTCCGAACGTCTTGGTCGTGGGCTTCTCCGACATGGTGACTCTCTCCTGGCTGGTGACTTAGGGTTGGGTGGTGAAGGAAAGGAGGGATGGATACTTTTGGTGTTGAAATGCGCGGCCCCGAAATGTTGGATTTCTTTGTGAAAGCCGCTAGCGAGTTTGTGGGAAGCAAAATGTGAACCCTCTGAAGCTAACCGCTTTGGGAAACACTGAACATCGGTCTTGCCGCCCTGGGATCTGGACATGGGGCTTCCAGCACGTGAAGATAAGATAAGGAAAAAGTGGCTCGCGTCTTCGGGAATAGCCCGATAGCTTTCTTCGACTGCTGTTTCCACCCCTGTCCGGAATCTGCGAGAAAGTGCTCCAGGTGTCATGAGATTGCTGGTGGAAGCTTCCCTCGCGTACTACGTAGTCGATATAATAGTAGCTTGCCTCTGCCAGCCGCGCACGTATTTTCCGATTCTGTTTTCTTTCTCTTTTACATACACGAGATACATTCTTTCAGCGTAATTTTTATTCCCCAAGACTCCATAATCAGATATCACAATGCAAGCTCGCAAACAATTAATAACTTCTGCACAGCGCCTCGCTGGTGCATCCACCCGTTCCATCCGTCCACTTACACGTGTAATCGCAACCCAAACTCTCCGCCCAGCATCAGCATCACTTCGATTGCTACCTAGCATTGCTGTCCGCACATATGCCAATGGCAGACCTCATCCTCCCGGTGGTACTCACCGGATGAACATGGGAGGTGAGGAAGAGAAACCTGCTTTGGAGCAATTCGGTGTCGATTTGACAGCTAGGGCAAAGGATGGAAAGCTTGATCCAGTCATCGGCCGAGACGCTGAGATTCAGCGCACAATCCAGATCTTGTCACGACGTACAAAGAATAACCCAGTCCTCATTGGAAATGCAGGTACAGGAAAGACTGCTATTCTAGAGGGCCTGGCCCTTCGTATTGTGCGTGGCGATGTTCCAGAGAGTGTTAAGAATAAGCGAGTCATCAGCTTGGATCTTGGTTCTCTCATTGCGGGTGCCAAGTTCCGTGGTGACTTTGAAGAGAGATTGAAGAAAGTCTTGTCGGAGGTTGAACAGGCTAAAGGAGAGGTAATTCTATTCATCGACGAGCTACACACACTGCTCGGTCTTGGCAAAGCTGAAGGTTCCATCGACGCTTCAAACTTGCTAAAGCCTGCACTGGCTCGTGGCGAGCTACAGTGCTGTGGTGCAACCACGCTCGCCGAGTATCGTCTGATTGAGAAGGATGTTGCACTTGCCCGACGATTCCAACCCATCATTGTTAGCGAACCTAGTGTCGAGGACACTATCAGCATACTCCGAGGTATCAAGGAGAAGTACGAGGTTCACCATGGTGTTCGTATCACCGATGGCGCTTTGGTGGCCGCTGCTACTCTATCAAACCGTTACATCACCGATCGATTCCTACCTGATAAGGCCATTGATCTCATGGACGAAGCAGCTAGTCACCTCAAGCTCCAGCATGAATCCAAGCCCGAAGATATCATGCGTCTTGATCACAAGATCATGACTATCCAGATCGAGCTTGAGAGTTTGCGCAAGGAGTCAGACGTTGCGAGCAAAGAACGTAGAGAGAAGCTGGAAAAGGATCTCCAGAAGCTCAAGGAAGAAAATGCTGAGCTAAACGCCCGTTGGGAGAAGGAGAGGGCCGAGATTGAATCCGTCAAGAAGATCCAGGAAGAGCTTGACAAGGCCAAGTTCGAGCTCGAGCAAGCTCAACGAGAGGGTAACTTTGGTCGAGCTTCAGAGCTCCGATTCGGAGTCATTCCTTCGCTGGAGCGAAAGCTTCCCGCCGAGGGAGAGCAAAAGGAGAAACCTAAGTCGGAAGACACCCTCATCCACGATTCAGTCACCGCAGACGATATCAGCAATGTTGTTTCCCGCATCACCGGTATCCCTGTCAGCAAGCTGACCTCGGGACACATCGAGAAATTAGTCCACATGGAAGACACTTTGCGCCAGTCCGTCAAGGGTCAGGATGAAGCTATTAAGGCTGTCTCTGACGCAGTCCGCCTGCAACGTGCCGGTCTCAGCGGTGAAAACCGTCCTACTGCTTCATTCTTCTTCCTTGGCCCTACTGGTGTCGGAAAGACAGAGCTCTGCAAGAAGCTCGCTGGGTTCCTCTTCTCAACCGAGTCGGCTGTCGTCCGCTTCGACATGTCCGAATTCCAGGAGAAGCATACCATCTCCCGTCTGATCGGAGCTCCCTCTGGCTACGTGGGCTATGAGGATGCCGGTCAGCTCACAGAGGCTGTTCGCCGCAAGCCTTACGCAGTGCTGCTCTTCGATGAGTTCGAAAAGGCTCATCGTGACATCTCTGCTCTGCTCCTTCAGGTCCTTGACGAGGGCTACCTCACAGATGCTCAGGGTCACAAGGTTGACTTCAAGAACACCATCATTGTCTTGACTTCTAACCTGGGCGCTGACATTCTTGTCGGTCAGAACCACCTCCACCCATACAAGGAAACACCTGATGGCGACATCGACCCTTCAGTCCGTTCCGCCGTCATGGATGTTGTTGCCTCTGCCTATCCTCCCGAATTCCTCAACCGTATCGACTCCTTCATCATCTTCAAGCGTCTTGGCCGCCAGGCTATCCGCGAGATTGTCGACATCCGTCTCAAGGAGCTTCAGCAACGCCTGGATGACCGTCGCATCATCCTATCAGTCCCCGATGAAGTCAAGGATTGGCTCGCTGAACGTGGCTACGACCCCAAGTTTGGTGCTCGCCCACTCAACAGACTCATCACCAACGAAATTGGTAACGGCCTTGCAGACAAGATCATCAGGGGCGAGATGAAGATGGGTGATACTGCCGAGGTCAAGATTCGTGAAGACAAGGAGGGACTCGAGGTTAAGGCTAAGGCAAAGGTTGCATAAATTGCAGGAATAGTACTCACTGGCGGTTAATGATTTCACGCGCATCATGTCTATTTCTATCATGTTTATAAAATTTCTGTACAAATATTCAAAAATGCACTTTGCATGTTGAAACTTCACTCTAGCATGGGATAGGATAGTTCAGTTCAGTTAACTCAAATATATGTGCATATATATATATATGACCTTTTCTCCCAATAATTTATGCATTCCAGTCATGCAGCGATACCTTCACCCTGCATAGAGATTCTTTGCGTTTCTGCCAAAAGTGGCATGATTGACAGCACATCAAGGTTTCTCTCGCTGGCACGCAGAAATCACATCATGATGCCATTGCTTCTCCTCATTCAGGATGTAGTTATGTATAGATCAGCTACCTATAATTCAGCTCAGTTCAGCTCAAGGTATCTAACAGTTACCACTTCTAAGCAACGGTCAATACTCCAACACTCATAGTTACCAAGTCGTAACGTGTGATGTAAGAAAAAGACTGAGAAATGTTTCTTCGGAGAAGTTAAAAAAAGGGCATTCTACAACTATCTCAATGGCATAACATCATAGCCTCGCATCCCCTCTCTCCACCTACTCTTCACACGGCTGACCCTCTCAGTCGCTACAAAAAAAAACAACCAACTACAGAATTTAATCACTCAAGTTTCCTTTGCCCATATCTTTTTGAACAACCCAGTCAAGCGTATGAGAATACAGTCTTTTTTGTTAAAACATGCGACGCCAGACCGACGACCTGTACAAATATCCCAGGATTTTCTTCCGCTCCTCTCTTTTCGACGAGGAAAAAAAATAGACACCTCCCAATTGTCCTTCAGAACGCTTAGAAAAGGAAAAGCATCTGGATCTTATAGTTCCTCAGGGACGCATGCTAACGAAGAAAAAAGGAAGACAGATTGGCTAGCAGTCTGTCTTCCGTATCTGATCGGCGGCTCACGATGTAGAGAAAGATAGAGAAGATGAAAGAAAGGTTGTAGATAAAAAGCAGAGACGTAGACATGAGTTTTCAAGGATTAATTTCGATTGGTTGACCATTAACTTTGCAGATTACAACCGAAACCTCGAACTGAGAAACAAGCCATGTGACAGTATTTTTTGGCATGAGAGCAGGATGGAGAGAAGGCGTATTCGTTCAGAGGAGGCTTTCTCAACCAGCAATCTACTGGTGGCCCGCCTTTCGGAGGGTGTTGGCGAGCCACTCGAGACCCTCATAGAGACCATCACCGGAGGTAGCGCAGGTGGACTGGATGTACTGTGTGGAGGGTTGTGGTTAGTACGTGAATAGAGCGAATGGAGAGCAAACAAATAAGAAACTTACCCAAGCGCGTTGTCTCAAGCTGTGGAGGCCAAGCTTGTCTGTGATCTCGGCAGCGTTCATGGCGTTCTGGACACGTATAATTAGTCATCATATTGCGCAGGTAGTAATATCAAGGAGACCAGATGAGAGACATGGAAAGGGTGCCTCGGTCGGAGAAGAGGCTAAGGTGGGGTAGATAGTGGTGACGTACAGGAAGATCCTGCTTGTTGGCGAAGACAAGAAGGATGGCATCACGGAGTTCGTCCTCGTTAAGCATGCGCTGAAGCTCCTCTCGGGCCTCGACGATACGATCGCGATCGTTGGAGTCGACAACGAAGATGATACCCTGGGTGTTCTGGAAGTAATGTCTCCACAGGGGACGAATCTTGTCCTGACCACCGACATCCCACACGGTAAACTGAATGTTCTTGTACTCGACGGTCTCGACGTTGAAGCCTGTTGACATCAATCATTAGCATGGGCCGGTATTGCATCAGAAAGGGAACAACATACCGATGGTGGGGATGGTGGTGACAATCTCACCAAGCTTGAGCTTGTAGAGGATGGTGGTTTTACCGGCGGCATCGAGACCGACCATCAGAATTCGCATCTCCTTCTTACCCCACAGTCGGTCGAAAAGCTTGGAAAAGGCGAGACCCATGATTGCAATTTGAGGCTTCGAGGCCTGTGTTTAGGACTGATTAAAGGTAGGGTCTGAGGTTGAAGAAAGGCAAAGTCAGCAAGGCCGAAGGCGAGCGTGCAATAAGGTGCAATGGCAAGGATGTGTCAAAAGAAACAAGGGTTATAAGGGGAAACAAAACAGCGATGCAGGTCAAGACAGTTGACAGCAAGGGGTATAAGCTGTAATGAAAGGGAGGCTGGAGATTGATGATAGTGGAGGTGGAATTGGGTTTTATGGGCAGAGTGTCGCGAAAGGACACCTAAGATAATGGGCAAGGCAGCGATGAAATCGCACCCAGATCACCACAGGCGCCATAGTCGTAGTCATAGCCATAGCCTTCAGTCTTCCACCCCTCCGATGTCATCTCTGGCGATTGAAGCCAACCATCTTGTAGCGCCAGGCTGCCATATTTGACCGATGCCGGGATTCAGAGAGTCGGTACAGGTATCGAAAAAGGCCACGAGACAAATCAGGGGGAGACGACATGATGGCGGCAAGCAAACGGTGACGGCAGCGATACGGCGGAGGGGGGAAGCTAAAGCGCGACAAAGGCTGGGTGGGTGAAGAGAGGCCATGAGGCCATTCAAACCCCCTAACGAGACAGTGGCGATGAGGTGTTTTGAAGCCCGCGATGGATCAAAAGGACATCAAAGCAGACAAAAAAAGACAGCAATGATGATGAAGGCATACAAAAGGGACGTCTTTCTTGTTGAACTTACGGGATCGTGGGGCGGTTCCTGTTTTCGGTTGTGCAGGAAAAAAAAATATGAAGGACAGCAATGATGGGAGGAGTGGGCGGCTGTCGTGTGGTTTGGGTTTGACGGGGGGACTTGTCGGTGTGAGAGTCGAGTCGAAGGGACGCAGAGACAGAAATCAAGACAAGAAACAAACGGCTTTTTGCAATAAAGAGGTGTTCGGGAGGCGCCTCGGAGGGGCTGAGAGAAAGAGATAGAGGGGAGGGGTTGGTGTCAAAGTGCTGAGAGTGGGCTACTGTGAGTGGGTGCCAATTTCAGCCAGCTGCAGTTCTTTTTTATTCACTGTAAGCTTGTTTCTGTGTGTTAATTGGTGAGGACACCTTCCATCTCTTCTCTCTTATCTTGGGTTCTATTGGTAGCGTATCTGAAGTAAGGAAAGGGG
>JABGLY010000419.1:0-24226 GCA_013623525.1 Fusarium dimerum
AACCTGAACGGATATCGAGTGGGTGGCCTGGACCCATTGTAAAGCAAGGCGGTAACTTGACATTTGTATCTACTGACAGGCCTAGTCTATGGTATTTCTATCATACGCGCAATAGGAATCCGGGAAATATATGTGTCAAATGGGCCTTGTGAGATACCCAAGCCTCAAAGGGCTACTAATTATGAGACCGTGATTGCGACGAGAAAAGGTCATCGGTGCCCTATGGCGGGGATTATGCTTTTATCTTGTCTTCTTGGGATGGTTTGCCCAGGAATAATTGCCCACTACTGATACTATATTCTCATCTCATGTCGGAGTCATCGAAGCCTTGATACGAGTTCCTCCGCCGATCCTGTGATCTGTTACACGTTACGAGGCGCTATGCGATGGTTCACCAAAAGGCAATGCGGTAGCTTATTGAAACTAGCTAAACAAGACACACCCAGCTAAAAGAGCGAAGAATACCGAGAACAGCCAAAAAAAGAAATCATGCAAAGCCGTCAAAAGCGAAGAGAGGCAGCCTTGCATGAAAATGAGCTGAAAAGCCGCAACGATGATCAACAGTTTACTGGCTACGGCGGGAAATGCATCAGAGGCGGGCTTGCAGATTCAGCTAAAGTGGTTGGCGCCCAGTCCCCTACGCCGCCTTTTTCCAACTATAGATTCGGTCTAACCGTGTTACTTGACATGCCATCGCCCATCCCCCGATTTCTCTCAGAGATCATCGACGCAGGGTCCTCACCTCCGCATGGCGGTGTGCAGAGCGCGCGCCAGCCGCCGGGTTAATAAAGCAAAAAAAGAAGAGACTAGAGGATGAGAGGGCCACTAGACCAACCCACCACCACTTACACGAAGAAATATCGTGATATAGTACCTCTTGGTAATCCGTCCTTTTCCTGCTTGGTCAACCATGGGAAATGCAGGGTTTTCTCTCCATCCATCCTTCATAGGCAAGATCAGCAGGAGATATTCGTAGGTTTGGGTGAGGTGAACTTGTGCATTGTTGGCTGCCGCGGACATTTCGTGGAGTCAAGGTCGTTCGTACCACCCAGAAAAGCATCGCGAGGTAGGAGAGGAGAACAAGAGAGATGTGAGACATGGGCGACACCATCACCACCCTCCTTCTTCCCTCTTCCACCTTCTGCCTTCTCTCACAAGACCATCTGACTGTGTCTTCCCCCCTGTCCTCCTTACCCCTCCCCCACTTGTCAGCCAGGAAAACCTCAGACATTCCAGTCTTATATCCAGGAAACAATAACAGTGAATTGATTCAAAGAGAGGAAAGGTCACGTTGAGATTAATAGGCCCCAGTTATGATTCAAAGTGTAGATCGGATTCTCATGCTATGATCGGCGTAATTTTGAACGTCGCAGCCGCCTGCATGGTGCCTTGCAGCTCCATCTTTGGATTTAACCACGTCCGATGATAGCAAGAAGGATATCTTAGTGCACCCGTGAACCTTGGCCCTTATTCCCTCCCATTGTCACGCCGACATGCCTAGACTTGGCGATGCGGGACACGGCACGGAGGAGGGCCGTCAAGGGAAGGGAAAACCTAACAACAAACTTACAAAGAACAAAGATAAATGTCAGATGGAGGGTCGCACGTCTGAGCCACGGGGTCTTTCGCCATCCTAGTACGCAACGAGCGGGGGGCGAGCAAGAGAAATGATCAGTCGCGTATGAAATGCTATCGTCATCATTATTTATTGGAATTACATGCACACGTTACGGACTTGGCCGGGTTGTTTGATTTCGGGCTTCTCGGAACTGATTACGTGTGAGACCAGATAAGAGTTCAGGCATGTAGACAAGGGATGTGATCAGCTCTGTTCGTGAATCTGACACGATGGTGGGGAGGGAATTATGAGGAGAGATAGAGTGCGTGTCACGGACTGCAAGATTGACATCGGGACATTGTCCAGGATAACATCCCTTCGTACATCAGATGGTCCATCCCAAGTTGGGGTGGCGGCAACGCCAAACTAGAGAGTGGCTTGGAAATTATTGCCTTTCTCAGCCCAGCTGGATCAGCTCCTACCAGTTTTTACTTGACCGTGTAACCCCAATCTGGCTTTGCACAACCTCTTTCTGTTTACTGGCTCTGATGGCTGGACCCTCATGACCCTTGACCATGTCTGTGGCACTCCATTATTGAATTGACAAAGGCCATTCGACAAGACTGTCTAGAACAGAGACCGTTAGCTTCTATTCTCTGTGTATCGTGGCTCAAAGAGCCCGTTCTGGCCCTTTCCCGGGAACTTTTTTTCTTCTTCGGTTGCTATCTCTGAAGCCATCGTGAGACACTCCTCCATACCAGAGGATGTGATATCCTTCAGGCTGGAATATCAGCTCAGACAATTTCTGGGGTGCAGAACTAACGACTTTAAACTTTGGGGAGATCAAGGCGGGAGGGAGCTTAACATGGGCATGTGCCGCTGCCAGTGAGCGCCATTTCTTTGTTTACTGGCTGCAGCACAAAAAGCTGTCGAGATTTGACTTCAGAGCTATCTATCGATGGGTTGTCTATCCGGGAGGGGGGGCGTGACGGCTAAAACCGGGTCTCGCTATCTGCGAAGCTTCGGGGGTTCGGGCCGCAAAAGTGGGCACCAAGCCCGGTTTCCAACAGGAAAGACCCACCTAACATCGGAAGCAACAACGGTGATGCGGAGGAAACTCGCCGGCGTTGCGTGACGGTATGGAACACATTAAAAAGATAACCCTATAGTTGAGTTCCCGACTTTGTGCGGGGAGTCGTCATGTAACGATATGCTTATAGTGCTCAACAGACTAGGTATCATTAGAGTATCTCGACCTATCGGAGGTGACTTGTGCGCTCAAGTAGAAACTGCTCTCAGTAACAAACGAATGTGCGTATACAACGCCAAGCATATTTCCATCATTTCACCATTCTTGAGAAGCGGTCGTAAGCTCCTCGTATGCTCTTGAAGAAATACATAAGAAGAATTTTAGCCAAGACATCTTTCCGCATGATATTAACAATAGAAATCTTTGTTGAAAGAAGATTTTCCAATACTAGCAGGTAGAAAGCTTGAATGATCATAATCACATCAGTCAAGTTTACCTTGACGCTGCGATGAGATATCTGAGCTGGCCTACCTTCCACTCATTAAGCCAGCATTGTTGAGTGGCATATTACCTGGATAAAGGATGATGGACCAGGGTAGACATACACTTAATTGAAACAAATCCAGAATCATCACTTCCAGAAAATGATGGGCTTTCTGTTGTTTCTTGCTAGGTTATTCAGAATATATCAAGGCAGTATAATACTTAAGTACTTTATAGATAGTGACAGCTCAAATGCCACTGTCCGTGGTTATAAGAAATGATTTGTGGTGTCGGAGTCGAGGACGTTTGAGGATTAATGTATCGTTTACTCCCAGTTTATGTTAAACTTTCATAGATAAATTATGGCTGAAGAGCATCTATTTTCCTCCCAGGATGCGCTGTGTCGTCCCATCTTGTGCAGAGGTTGGTTTGTTTCACGCAGTTTGAACTGGCACCTGTTCTATGTCATGCTTGGAAATAAAATACCCTCCCAAGGGTAATGTTTATTCGATCGCTTCATGCCATTAGAAAATGATGGTGTGCTTTCATGGAAGCACTTCAATGATGAACTATCTTCAGATGAGGCGTCAGAAGGCATATGCCGTTGCTTATGCCCCCTACTATGGTCAACAGGGGTTCGAGATAGGATACTAGATATGAGATGGAAAGCTAAGAATGGACCGCCTTACACTACACGTCACCCAAGCGTAAAGAAGATCTTCCTTATCCACCTGATCTCATAACAGAGAATGGCCGTTACTGACCTCAAAATATGCCGAACACTCTCTCAATTGGAGCTTTGGAACATTATGTATTTCGACATCTAATATACATTGGTCCCAAACTTGAAATACTCCATTTCCGAAGTTGATCTTTTCCTGACCTCGACCCCTAAATAGACGTATTCAAACAGAGGGATGGGGATATCCGAGCCACCTTCTGTTTTCAACTGTCGGTCTGATGGAAAGGTCTCTTATGAGAGATCTGTTGTATCACAGAGTTCGAGACCTAGTGCTTGTCTCGAGAACAAATGCTGTTCAACGGATCATCTTACACTTTGACATGCATGCCAATAACTCCTTCAATGTTGATATGATTGAATGGTAGTTACGGAAAGTGAAACCTTGAGTAACCATTGCCTTCATCTTTGCATCATAATACAGACTGACTAGGTATTGAAAGAAAGCGACACTGGAATAAACTTCAAGTGACTAGCACCATCGGGTTAGTATACTCAATATACAAAAACACAAAGCTTCATAATCGATTCGAGGTATAGCAAAGCAAAACCAGTGTCAATTGCTTACAGGGTAACCAGCGACGAGATCATGTGACGTCACGATCGATTCCCCTCTTCTGAAGATGATAGTGACTTGAATTATACCATTTACCTCACTTGACCATTATAGACTCGAAGACTGAATTGACCTCCAGAGAACTCAATCAAGAGAGGCCAGCGCACAATTGAAGTAAGCAATCTACTGCAATGACCAACTTAGACGATATCCCCGCCACCTCTCGTCTGAGAATGGATCTCTCCTCCAGCACCCGACCCACCCGGATGCCCCTCCGCATCATCTCATTCAACATCCGCTTTGCGACACGCAACCCCGTGCCCGGAGAACATCCGTGGGCGATCCGAGGCCCGAGACTCGTCAACCAGCTGAACTTCATCACCGCCGGCCATGAGAGCCCCTTCATCTGCCTGCAGGAGTGTCTCTATGAGCAGGTCCAGGACATCCAAGCCCGTCTTGGAGATGACTGGGGCCACGTCTTTCGAGGTCGTGGCACCGGAGAAACGGACGGGGAGGCTTGCCCCATCTTCTACCGGACTAGTACCTGGCGTCTGGACCATACCGAGACTCGGTGGTTGAGTGAGACACCCGATCGACCATCTAGAGGATGGGATGCTGCCCTTAACAGAATCGTCACCATGGGTCGGTTCTCTCACCTCCTCACGGGCACCACCGTGATTGTCATGTGCACCCACTTTGACCACCTCGGTGTCGAAGCCCGCCGACAGAGTGCCAAGTTGCTCATCAAGTTCGCCCGAGAGTGGAGCTCGGTCGAGGATCCCTCCATGCCCCCGAACCCAGCAGCCGTCCTCGTCGCGGGTGACTTCAACAGTCCCTCGGATGACGGAGCGTATCAGGAGATGACTGCGCCTGGATCAAGAATGACTGACGTGTCCAACCTGGTACCCGCCAGCAAGCGCTACGGCAATACCCTCACGTACACCAGTTTCGGCGAGCCTGCCTACTGGCCGATGCGCATCGACTACCTCTTCATTCAGCGGCCCAACTCGGTGCGTGTCAACACATTTGGAGTCCTGGCCAACAGTTTCGATGATCAAATCCGCGTGTCGGACCACCGGGCTGTCGTATCAGACATGGACATTGTTATTTGATCCTGGGGTTACAGTACGCACGGGGAACCCAAGGTACAGCCCCAAACCATTACTTTGGACGGATAACGAAACCCAAGGGGGGTGGGTAGTGAACATGTGCTGGTGTCAGTGTTGTTGCCATTAAACCACCCAACAGCAACATGTTGTAGGCCAGACGTGGCCGCTGGAGCTGCACAGTCATATGCAGGATGATGACAACCAAGCAGCAGCTGAAGGGTTCAAGCAGCTTACTCTAGGGGGACAAATGTATGTCGTTATCAAGGAAGCACTCGGATCTGTGCACGATCAAGTCTGATCTCTGAGCGATGACGCTGGAAAATTGGAACAAAATTGTGATACCAACCCTGCTGCACTTGCGACGGGCTATAGACATGGTGTTCGTCGTAATTCCATGCAGTCAGATGTCTTTAAATCCCTCACTCTATCACGACTGTTTGGTCAGGCAAGTTTCTAAAGAGGCATTGACTACACACATAGAATGCCATGCGTACAATTTCGAGGCCCCCGATGACCTGATCAGAGGTGATACAAGAGCCAGACGTAGCCTGAAAGCCTGAAAAAGACCCTCAAAAGGACGTAAGCCGACTTGCTATCGTCCAGCAGAAAACACTCGGAATATCCAGCATGGCAAGAGTAAATGGTTGAAGTGAAGACCAACACTGTCTGCAAAGCACGCGGGACGTCATTAATCCTTCCGACTCGTCTGCTCAAGCAAGCCATTGCACCTAATCGATGTTAAGTTCTTCCCGTTATGCATTACTGCACTATTGTTTTGCTGTCTTCTCGGTCTCAACAGCCAGGCTGCTAGCGAACGACTGCGGAATGCAAGCCTATTCAAAGAGAAGCAGTGGCAAGAAAGAAGCAAGGCCAAAGATGAGGCTCAACAAAGATATTAACACCAAAAACGATGGTGGGAAACCGGAGGAGGGGGGTCTCTTCGAAAGAGCGGTGAACTATGCAAGTGGGAGACAACGAGGGGTTCAGACTCATCCCCGCGCTTTTGTGTGGTAACCGATGCTAGCACCCATTGACTGCCTATTGGACCCTGGAGAAACAACCACTGCACGGTTTCTCTTCAGAGGCAAAAACGATGACTATCATGAGCTGAATCATGCCAGTTTGTAAAGGTTGCGATGGCGCCGGTGGCGGCTCGTTTATCTTAATGAGTGGTCATAAGCATTGATTCGATGGGATCTACAGACCTCGGATGGCGGCATGCATCTCGTGATTTCTTGCAGTCATATTGAACGAAGAAGATTTTGGCTGATCCTCTGTTATCTCGGTTTGATGTTGATGTAACGGTTGGAAGTTAACTTTGAAGCAACGCAATCCATGCCTCTGACAACTAGATGTGCTCAATAGTCAGACAGGAAAAGCTGATGCTGGCTTAACTGAGTTGAGGGGGACTCCGATATCCATAGAGATGTCTCTTGTAACACAGAGATATGCCATTCTCACTCAGACAACGGGCAAGGGAGGTGATAATTACACACGAAGCGTTCACAGAACGTATCATGTTCACGACCCACTTCAGCCATATTTAAGACGGCACAGTTGAACAAAGACGATGACACAAGCCCGACCCGTGTGTGACATTGCCAAAGGCAACCCTGCAAGTGTGATAATGCCTTGGATGCACCTAGCCTCGGCCTCTATGCACTATTCATCATCGAGAAAGCCACAGGACACGTTAGCGGAGATTTTGTCACGGAGGGTGTTTCCGTGTTCCCTCTTCCTAGAGTCATCTAAACACAAAACCAAGACGAACGGCCTTGACGTCCCAGAATCTAATCGGGTGGAGTAACTCACATGCCGGCTGAGATCTCCGGCATACTGCCACGGGTGGGCATGGAGCGTGGATCAATTCAGATCGTGAGAACAAGAACGTTGAACTGTAGCTAAGTGGAGTTGAGTCGTCTCGGGGATCGAAACTATGATGAGCTTCGACCAGAACTGTTGATGGATCGGAGTGGCTTCTCCTCCGTGACTATTATTAACCTTGATAATAGTGTGCAAGAAAAACTCAACTTCCCAGCCATGACTCTGTGATTCCGGTGGTGCGAACAAATATGGTACATACTAACCATCTTGCTGTTGTGTGTATGCCTCTCACAAGATGCAGACTCTCTTTTGACAGTCAAATTAATCGAGTACGTATTGATGTTGGAGTGTGAGGTGTGCATGAATGTTGATACATAGCGCTGTCGTCTATTGGCTGCCACCATACCGAGTGGATGAAGCTGAGTCCTGCTGTTACTCTCCAGTCACAAAATCACTAGCTTAGCGTCTCGGTGTTACGTTGGAGAACAAAGCAAGTGAAGAAATGCCGAGTTGCATTGGACTGGTCTCATATTCTAAGTGAACAACCTCCTTTAACGACGTATGATCTCAGATAAGGTTCTTTCAATATCAAAAACCATGGGTAACTTGGAGAGACTTTTCAAGCCGCACGGGACCTGAAGTCACTGTACTGAACTTGAATCGTAGCAATATCCCTTCCCGTCACAAAGTTGCCAATGCACAGCCTGTGGTCGTACGGATTGGTGAGGAGGTTAATCCCGATGTTGGGTCACGAATCCACGTGTGTCCCCGCGTTCTGATCCTTCGGTGGCCCCAGCGAGGACCGATTAGGTTTCTCTTCGATACCCAAATTCAAGCCCTTCATTTCCTCGCCCTTTGGAAATGTGGTCATGGAGCTTAGTTGGGCATGAACCGAAACCTAGTGACAATCAACGGAACGTGCCAGTGGAGATTGTAGATCCATGGAGCAGAAGTGAACAAACATGGGCAGCAAAAAGAACAGCCAGGACACTGGTCGCCCGGCCGCCAATAATCGGGTAAGGCTAGGCTAGCCCAATAATAAATGCCCATGGCTACTCCATCCTGCTAGCATTGGCGCCTTAGCACAGGCAGCCTGTGCTTATGCGTGCCCAAGTTTCACCGATTCCCAGCGTCGCGGGAGCCGCTCTCTTGAACCATGCTTGCTTGTTCCACTCTTGCACCAGAGCATACCCATGAGGCAGAGGATGGTCGTGGTGTAAGATAGACTATCGCGGTAGAATATGCCCCGTTTCTTCTGGAGTTCTTCTCATACTAACTAGCAAGAGACCATGGTCGATCAGCGACAACGTTCGCCTATCTCGGCTGTGTTGCATTTGATTTTGGTGAATTCATTTGTTCTCTGTCCACACCACAAACGCCCCAGCAGCAAGTGCAGTATGCCATGAACTCGCTATCAACAGACATTGCCTCAGTAAAAAGTAGAAAGAGGTAGGCAATCGCAGATCATCCCGAGTCTCTATCTGATTTGAACGCTATGTGTCTGCTCTTGATAGTAGCATTCGAGAGTAGTCAATCGAGGGCTTCGATCAGGTGTAATTTGACAAGGGATGCGTCGTGCGGTTACTGAAAACGTACTGTGCGTCCATCAAATATTAGAGAGAGGCTTTTCAACCAAAATGTCAGAATAAGAAAAAATGCGTGAGGACAGCTGTAACTAACAGAACAGTATATGGGATGAGTGTAAACGCTGAAGTGCATTGGAGTGGGTGTAAGAGAACATTGACGGAATGGCCTATGTCGAATTATCCATCTCCACAATTGGGCCTGATTGCTTTCTCGCACAGATATCTTCAAAGGATATTCCCTGCTGGTACAAACCAAGACCCGCCGAGTGACTTGTTCAAACTTGCCTGTCCCTGTCGTATCCTGTTCAGTCCAGCTTATACTCGCTCAACAAACCGCAAGACGGGTGGAAGGGTCCAGGTATGGTTTGAACAAAGTCGAGTTTGACGGGGTCCATCGGTCGATTACCCGGGGTTGGAACGACAGATACAATCCGTTCTGGCCATGTGTTTTCGTCAAATAGCCTGACATTTTACTGGATTCCATCCAACCTGAGGGTCTGGGAGATTAAATGTCGTGAGCCAATCCAAGCCATGTCCTTCGGCCGCCTCAGTATGCTTCTCTATTGCTTTTTGATACACATGAAAGGCTGACTCAATATCTTGCCGTACGTAGATGGCATGCTTCTTAGTCGGCATTCTTGATCCTGAATGAGTGTTGACTCCATGTCCATGACCGCCTTGTCCGAGCATTCCTTTGCGTGTAAAACAATTGAAGTGGCTGGCATGAATAGTAGCCCTGTACATCGGCCGTTTCTTCCCCACCTCTAGTGGGTAGAGCCAAACCGATAGTCAAATGCTATACATCTTTACATAGATGATGTTCTGGAGGTTATGAGATCAATGAATTGTCAACCGTATAGCAGTAATGCGAGTGCTCAATCCTGTTAGATTCACAGGAAGACCTCTCAGGTACATGTGTTCAGCGATGAAATTGATGATTCCACAAGAACAAGCCTGACATGTCGACAATGAGACCCATGTTAGCTCTCCATGCACTGCTGCATACGTAGATTTGAACAACTCACAGCTTCACTCGCCCACCCCTGCTTGACTCTCTAGAGACACCCCACACACGAAGTGTACATCTTCGTAGCACCACAATGCAACGTCTTTATGGTAGGGAAACAACTCCTCTGGCAGGTTGAAGAGGCAGTTATGTTGAACCCTGCGGGTAGAAGAATGACATGCGCCGGTACAGACCCCTTGGTTGTTTTGTTATCCTCTTGGTGTTGACTGATGAGTTGAGCGACAAATCCTGGCGGCTACAGAGAGTTGACTGCCACGAGCAGATAGGCGATGAATGCCAACTCTACGAATGTATCCTCGTGTGGCCTATTGTAATCGTTGGTAAGATGTGAATGGGCTATTTCGGTGCCCTACGCGACTTGTCGCTGATGAGTCAAACCCAGCACATAGCCCAACCAAGATGGTACACGAATAAATCGGATGGAGTGGGCAGTGGCAGTAATTGTGACTGTGTACTCATTGGTGTTTTGTGACAACTGGTTAACGTTTCGTTGATTACTGAGTCAACCCAGAAGCAGCCATTCAGATATTGGATTCTTTGCCTCTGGGTTGTTCTACTGTACAGTACTTGCTGTACAATGATGAGCTGGCCCAGACAAGTCTGCGGCAGGTGAGCGAGTTGGGAAAGGGTCACTAACTGTGGAGACTGCATTCACACCCCATCCCTCAAAGCATGTCGAGGAATCACAACGTACAGCATGTTTAAAGTTAGACTGAGCTCAAGGAATGATTGTTAATAGAGAGAGAGAGAGAGAGACATGACCTGTCAAGAGAAGGAAAAAAAAGTCAGCTAATTGGACCGGCGCTGAAATGACCTGAGTACGCAGGAGGCTGATGTTTGGACACTACTCTCTTCTCTTCCTCATCAAACGGAGAAGTGGATGAAAGCAAAAGACACTGCTACTAGTGGCAGGCAGATCAACAGCCATCCAGCCAGCCTCATTGCAATGCTGTGAGAGAAGAAAAAAAGAAAAATATGGGCAGGAGACGTGGTTTCCCTTACCATCGAATCTGCTTCATCCTCTATTTTGGCCGCTTCTTTGGCAGGCTGTGGACACGGAGTACACACAGTACAGTATAAGAAGAAGCCTGTCATGGGTCATGGATGAAGATATCTGTTGAGTTGGGAGGGGAAAAGGAACCCCTGGTCCTTGACCTTGATCCTTGACCGTGAGCCTGTTTCTTGGACCCTGCCCCATGTCAAGCCGGTCTGGATAATGACTTGTGGGAGGGGGAAGCAGGACAGGCAACCTAAGCCTAGGATATGAAAGCAAGTCGAGATAACCGGAAGAGATTATCAAGGTACAAATTAGCTTTCGGGAAGGGCAGCGCGGCTCAAACCGAATAAGAAGCAACAGAGACACAATAGCAATCGGGCTCTGTCTCTCAAGAAGGGGTGGGTGGATGGATGGATTGCTTAGTTGGTGTCCCTCGAAAAAAGCACTTTACATTGCATCTGTGTCTCTGAATTGAGGGCAAAAATTGAAGGAAAAGAGGGGATGAACAAATGGTGGGTGAGCCACACCTACAACTACTGTACCAGACTTGAACGGGGGTAACCCGCCCATTCGACAGAGACCAGGGGCATCGCTTTAGGCTACTGGTGGCTCAGCTACAGTATGCAATACGCTAGATATTGAAGACTACTGTACGATACAGGCTTCCTTTCGACATCGTCTCTGGACCCAAGCAGTCGGTTCTCGATCAAAGATGGTGGGTTTCCTTTGAGGAGAGAGGTACGGAGTAACATTTACTTTTGGCCTAATGCAGGTTGTGTGAGACTCGAAGAGATACCGGGGATCTAGGCTCATCAGGATGAGACCCCGGAAGAAGAGGTGCTTGCTCTCGTCAATTGTCTTCTTTCTTCTACTCTCCCCTTCTTCATATCGTTGTGCATTTATTATTGATGCCGAGTCGAGTCGAGTTGAGTCGGGTCGAGTCGTGGGTGTATGGTGCATGGTTCATGGTGTATGGAGAGAGGGGGTGAGAAGAGGAGCTGTTCTGAGCAAGACGAGTTAAGAGAGAGAGAGAGAGGCAAAGAGGGAAATAAACAAACATACACACCCCCTCCCTCTTCCTCTTCCTCTTCCTCTCTCACCTCACACTCTGCTCCTCCCAACCCATCCCGCCCCTACCCCATGTCAAGCCAGGCCAGACCATCCTTGTATGATTTGCAGTGAGCTTACAGGGCTGGAGCTTGGAGCTGGAGATATGAGGGCATGAGGGTATGAGGGTATGAAGGCATGAGGCATGAGGTATGAGAATGGGGATGGATATGGAAAGATGGTGAACCTATCTCCATCTCCATCTCCATACCCATGGATATGGATATGGATATGGATAGATATGGGTATGGGTATGGATATAGATGAATGGGTGTGTGGATCTGAATCGACACTCCCTCGAACTTCTTCTTCTTCTTCATATTTTTTTGTCGTCATTTATTCTTGTTTTGTCCTGCCTGTTCTTGTTCGGCCTGACCTTATTTGGTTATATTAGTTCCTCATCGCCTCGTCGCTCATACTCTGCCCTCTCATCCTCATTCATACTCTCATCCTCACACCCCTCTCCCGTCCTCTGTCTTGCTTGCATATCAATCCCTATTCTGTCTCTACACACATTCACGGCGATCTGTTCTCGGAATGCTTCAAAGTCGATCCTATCAACTTTGAATACTCACCAATAACCACATCTTGGTCATAAGCTCTCGCATTCCCATACCGGGCCGCCGACTCAACATCATCATACCACCATCCGCAAGCAGTACAAACAAAGTCTGGCTGTTTATTCCTACGTATAAACACAACAACAAATTGCCATTTCATCTACACGGCCATATTGTTTGTCTTTCGAGCCCTCCGGCGCACCGTTATTCCATCTTTTACTCCACCACTCCCAATGGATCTAGACGTCGCATCGCCTATAGGGCAAGGTCCCACCACCTTTGTAAGTCGAATCCCTCAAGAGACAAGTTACATGTGCAATTCTCGTGTGGTGCTGTTGTATCTCCAGACACTTACACTTACACTTTCACCTAGCCCAAATTCTGCAGACTCCCCATTGAACTACGGATAAAGATATGGAACTACAACCTCCCTCAGACTCGCCTCGTATCCCTTCAGTGCGGTTCAACATGGCCTGGCTGTGACGATTCGGATTCATGGGCTTCTGGATGTACCTCACCTGCGCCTATCCCGGCAAACCTCCATGTCTGCGCCGAGTCTCGCAGCGAAGCCCTCAAGCACTACAGTCTCAAGTTTGGCTTCGCTCGCGGCCCCGGTCAAGTCTTCTTCAACCCCGTGCGCGACATTCTCTACTTTGGTCCCCGGGAGGGTTACATGGCCGCCGATTCGCAATTCCAGACATGCACCTCCATGTGCGATCCTGATGAGCTTGCTTCCGTCCGTCGCCTTGCCATCAACGATGCTCTCTTTTGGATCGACAACACCTATCGCTCCATGACGGCCGCAAGCCTCACCGTGGAGCTGTTTCGGCGCCTCCAAGGCCGTATGCCTGGCCTCGAGGAGGTCATCTTTGTCCCGCGCGAAGAGGAGTTTGTCGACGACTGCTACGTCGAACCTTCAATGGTGTACGTTCGCATGGCGCGCCAAATTCAGACGGCTCTTGCGACTCTCTGTGAACAAACACCTGATTGGACGCCGCCCAACTGGAGGATATTGCCTTTGAGCGCATTTCCTGCACAGGGCCAGGCCATCTGAACCAGGACAGTGGATGCAATTATTAGATTGAAGCCCACGTCCATAGAGATGCAGTCCAACAAGACCGCATCAACCATCCCAACACCATCTTGTACCAAACGGAGTAGGCCGCCGCAAAAGGCGAGCTACGATACTCCAAGACAGGGAGACGACCAGGTTGACACTTTATGAACGATTGCTCATGATCTATTATGATAACCCCCCTGCTTGGACACCGATATCCTGTGGGAACAAAAATGAGGAATTGAGCATCACGATATAATCTCGGATCCAACGACTAGGTTGCCAGCAAGTCACCGAAATGACCTTGATATCCGCCACCACCTGGACGATTTGTCAGTAACTTCGCCGTATCAAGTACTCGGCAACTATTCCTTTCTGCGTCGCCGCTCATGCCTCTCGAAACGCTGGCCGTTCACCACTTTACTATCTACACAAGATATTTACAAGGGCCGCCCTTGAAAACAAAGATTCACGATATGCTTACCGTCCAGAACATTCGCCCAACGAGACGAGCCAGTGGACGCATCGACGGGGGCTTGAGTGAGGGTCGAGATGGCCGACCCATTAATTTGCATTGCAGTGCCTAGCAGGGCGCACAGGACCAGCGACATATAAGGGGTGAACCAAAACCCCACAAACATTCACATGGCATGAGATAGCTCAGAAGTTGTATGAATAGAAGGAAGAGAAAGGGGAAAATGCGGTAGTGGTAGCGAAAGAGGCTGCGACATGTACAATAATCATGTAATACGCGCTCCTTGCTTGTAAGAGATAGTGCTAGACTACGAGAACGCCATCCGATGCGAAGAAAAAACAAGAAAAGGACAAAGAGAGCAAAATACCCCCTTTACGCCTACTTATTCATGACTTGCCATCCTATGCAATGTGATTGTTTCTGCGGGTGAGGTCTTCATTTCTATTCACTCCCCAACTTCATTGCAGATTCTGACTTCGTTTCAACGACGCCCACTCCCTTCCCTCTTCAACCAACGTAAAAGTCATACGACCGAGCAGACATGTGTATACGCATAATTGCAACGCAAAGCGAAGCGAAACTGACTTAGTCGCAAGTTTGGCACCAGTTCGGGCCATCATACCGAGCCATATCATCTGTCGTGTCACCGAAGTCTGACCAGGGAGTATGTCTATTGACCATCATCTTTCGGGTTGCCGCCATCAATGCCTAAACCGATACCCTTTTGACGGCCCCTAACCAATGCTTCAAGTGCGCGCCCCATGGCGGGCAGATCTCCCAGCATTGTAATGTGACCGCGTTCAGTGCAGACCCGACCACCGCGAACGATTGCGTAGCCCTCTGGTAGCATGGCCTCCTTGGCCAGGACGACGCCGTCGCCGGGGCGGAAGAGGAGATCGTCGTAGGCGTCAGAGCAGCGAATGGCGTCGCGGCAAGTGACTCGCGCAGCGTATACGGTAGGGATGCTCTTACCGTAGAGCACGGCAAGCGGCGGATATGCGTTTGCTTCTTGGTGTGATGGTAAGTGGGCAAGCTCGGAACGAAACTTGCGTGTCCTGTCAAGCGTCCGTGCGAGGTATTCGAGGTAGCGCTTACGCTCAGGGTCCGTGGGTGGAGGCTCATCGTCTTGGGCGGGCTGGCCGCCAAGCTGCGGTGCTATAGGATTGCGATCTCTAGCAGCCGTTGTTGGCGATGGGGGCTGCTTGTCATTCTTGACACTGTTGGCACGTGAACGGAGTGAGTTGGGTAGGAAAGACGAGAGAGAAGAAGACTCATGACGGTTGTAAGGTGGCAGATATGGGGCGACACATGGACTCAGACACCATCTGACCCATTCCTGAGGGTTGTAGAAGTCAATGGGATATGATTCTCCCGTCTTCTTGTCGACAAAACAAAACCCATCCTCTGGCAAAAAGACAAAGGTTGTCCGCATACTAAAGTTGACCTTTGCTGTGAGAAGTTTCTCGTTCAGGAGGACTACATCTCCGTGGCGCAAGGGGTTAAGAATGTTGATACACCTCTGAGGAGTTCCACAGTAAAGGACACCAGAGAAGAGATCAGGGCGTTGGTTGACGGCATGGCGCGTGATGATACCACCGAGACTGTGCGAGATGACAAGAGCACCGCGAGAAGCCGCCGGTATGTCAGGCTGGTTGCATGGTAATGTCTGTAGATGCTCCTGCAGCTTGCGCGAGAGCAAATGAGGGCTGAGTCTCCAATCATAACCATAGTCCCAGACGCGCAGTTTCCCTGAACGGGCGTTTTCGCATGAACGAAGCTTCTTTATGAACTTTCGCGATATGTCGACGGGTCCGATGTGCTTACACATGCCATCAGGGACGATCGTTTCCTCCATTCTTTCCTCGTCCTCGTCTTCTAACCCAACCTCAAGGTTGGCTTTGCGCATGTTGAGACCGAGTTTGACAGGCGCCCAGAGTTGCTGGTGAGGGGGTTCAGCTGAGCGTAGAATAGAGCCTCGATAACCACCCATGATTACGATGTCTCCGGTCAGGTGTTCCAGTACTCTATCAAGAGCTGCTGAGGCGTCTTTTGTGCTTGTACTAGATTCTTTGAAGAACCTTGACTGTGAACCTGGAGCTTCCGAGGAATGCAAATTACTTTCAGAGCGTGTGGATTTCTTGGACTGACTGTATAGCTTCGGTAGACTGGGCATCTTGAAGTTAGGAACTTCCGGAAGACTGTCCTTCAGGGCCATGTAACGAATGTTTACCATCTCACGAACATCCTGGAAGGTTTCATCATCGCCAAGTGATGAAGCACGAGAGAGATTGTGATACAGAAGGCTGTCGTCTGACGTTACTCGACGGAGTGTCTTGGGACGTGCAGAAGATGAAGGGTTCCTAGTTGCCGTCGGCTGAACAGGAGACGGTCGTTGCCGGATGGAAAGAGGGGGTCGGTTTGGTGATGAAGCTGATGTAGACACAGGAGTTTGGTCTTGGGACCTGGATGGGGATTGGGATTGACTGAAATAGTTTGTACCGTTGGAGTGACTTTTCTCTGAAGAACTGAAAAAGAAGGACCCAGGCCTTGACGGCAACAAGTGTGCTGGCGAGCCAAGCGAAGGAATCGCCTTGGATATCTTTCTCCAAGCCTCTTGGCCTGCGGATTTAGAACGGTGCCTGTTTGTCCCAAGGACGCTTCCTAGGATGCCGCCAGAAGCTCGATCTTGTGAACCAACAAAGATCGGTGACCTGGCCTGAACCTGCCATGGTGAGGGTAAATCATTCCGGGATTTCCCTTCGGCTGGCACCTTCACGCGAGGCGGAACTGGACGAGAAGCTCTGCGAATTGGTGGCAGGGGTTCTGGAGAAGATGCAAGGTCGGGGCTCGAGTCGCCTGCGCCATCACCTGGAATGTCGAGGTAGTCGTCGATAGATTTGTCGAATGCTGCCGCCTTCTCAGCGGCTGGTGTGTTCTGAGAAGCGAGATGCCTGGCGGTTGCACTCAGAGCAGGTTGTAAAAGGGCCTCAACGTCGTCCTGACTACGGATAATGTAGTCATCTTCTGGGAGATTTACGGCATCTGATGCCTTAGCAGCATCATGAGCAGCCGCGGTGGATTGGCTGCTTTCCATGGCCATTACAGATACTCGGTGAACTGCTAAGAACAGCAAAGATTGGTGAGGCAAATACCACCAGATTTGGGAAGGCTGAAGTTGTGAGTTGTATGAGTTCTACAACACCTGAGAGTCACAATAGAGGTGGTAGAACCAGCGAGACGCAAGATAACGGTATATATTACACGGCTGCTGGTAGCAATTGGGGAGGAAGCGAAAGAAGATGATAAGAACAAGACCCAAACGAGAAACTAGAAGGATGGGAGGAGGTGGAGGAAGATGAGAGAAGTGCTACCCCTCGGGGAGAAAGATGGCGGAGTATACGGAAGAATGCTGAGTGCCCGATTATCGTCAAAAGCTAGTATGAAAAAGGACCCTTAATTATCCCTGCATCATGCAAGCTGGAGACCAGGTGTAAGGTAAGTGGTGGATGATTGCGCTTTGTCCGGAACGGCCGGTCGTGGATGGAGCCGGGGTAAATTCAGAGGGGCGGCCGTTGATGTCGACGGATGGAGTTGTTAGCATGTGAAGTCGGTCGAGAGTATTCTTACAGCATTGTGTGGAGTCAGGAGGTAGATAGTAACAGGAGACGAGGTGTTGCAAGTGTATAAATACTCGAGTTTTGTATCCATAAGCTCAGGATGATATCAGAGTCGGCCATATAAGACAAGCCGTCTGGCCTTGAATGGTGCCGTTGGTTGCAATAAGCAGAGCATTGGCTGGATTGTCGGCAACTCGATGAGGTCATGGCGTGTATAATAATGCATTGATACTGTAACTGATAGCAGGTAAGAGGAACTAGTTAACCTAAGACAACGGAGAAATCGGAGCGACAAGAAACGGGAACTTCGGGGACGAGACAGTCCAATTGGCAGCCGAAGGGATGTTTTGGAGCCACACGGAGTTTTGACGCGGGCCGAGAATTGAACCAAGAGCTGGTGAGAAAGCGGAGGGACCGTAGAGGGCCCGACAAGGCGGCTGGGCAGCTTGGCGTGATTAGACACCGGATAGGTGGAGGGAGATATTTTGAAGGAATAACGATAGTCAAACAAATCAGCCTGGGCTCCAGCTTGATGGTGTTGAAGTGTAGGAAAATTGAGGCTGAGCTGTTTTGATCGACAAATGAAAGCCTGTCTCTCCTTCCTTTACATACATAACGTTACAGGTTCCAAATTATTGGGTAAGTGCGAGCTGGGTGACGGTGACTTCCTCTTTGATTCGCAGGGTTACAATTCCTTCCAAGTTCTTTACCAGTCAGTATTGTACTGTAGTTGTGGTCATAGCTGCGCCTACAACTGGAAAAATTGCACTGGGAAGGCACACATGAGTGATTAATTTACAAATGAGCGGAAGTGCTCAGGTAGGTACCTAGGTCCTAACGTTACTAAGGTACTGTATGGTCCTGGTGCAAAAACTGGGGTGCATTGAGAAAACAGCTACTCCCTCTTCTGGAAGGTGCCGGGAATTTTCTGAAGTTTTGAGCAATAACGCATGTGATTATGGAGCTTTTGGCAGAGTATGGGATACTTCATGGCTCTTTAATATGGATAATGAGCAGAATGAAAAGAAGCTTGTTTTATTTCTTTCCCCTCTCTTTCTCTTTCTCTTTCTCTCTCTCTCTCTTCTTTTGTATAGATTAACAAACCTCCTCTCCTGCTTCATGCTACACTGTACATGTATTCCCCATCACATTCTTATGGTTAGTCATAATCATAACACAATAATCCTGGTTGATGATGCCGTTTATCCAAAACGTCAACGTCATGAGGCCCTCATCGGCCCCGACAACCGGGTCCGAGGTGGGGACTATGGGAAAGACACCCGTCTCACTGGACCTTGATGTCTTAGCGATTGGTAACTATGTGCCCATGCAACTGGCCATGAAAGCTACCAGCACTTTCTAAATAGCACCCACCCATCTAGCCTCACCTTGCCAGGGCGTCTCCTACGTAACGTCAGATAGCACACAGTTTGGCATACCCAAGTGCAAGGTGACCGTAGCTACTAATTAGGTAGCTTCGTAACTCTACTCCGGTTCAGTTGCTTCCTCAAGCCAATTGTCGACGTTTCTTACCTCTCACAGTTTCCTCCATACACACCAATCTTTCCAACGTTTGGTCTCCCCAACATGTCCACCCTCGAACCGCGACCTCCCTACTCCGACTCCGAGCTTGCCGCGTTATACCCCCCGCAGCTCCGTCTTGAGCTCGTCCAAGTCCTCCTCCGACACGGTGAACGAACCCCCATTACTGCCCGTTTTCAGTCCGCTGGCCTAGCTCCCTTCTGGTCCTATTGCTCTGCTGCCCGCCGCCTTACAAGCGTCATTCTCGATCCTTCGGCCGCCAATTCCTCAACCGATCCCGCAAAAGCTGCTGGCCTTACGTCGCTCGAGTGGAAACGGCGGCTTGAAACTTTCGGTCCTGATGACTCTCCCGTTATAGCTACCGGCCCCGGTGCCGAACTTGATGCTGTGTGCGACATGGGAATGCTGACGGACCGTGGCCGCGAGACTACTTATGCCTTAGGTCAACGCCTACGCCATCTATATGTTGACAAGCTTCGCTTCCTTCCCGATTCTCTAAATACCGAATCGGACACTTCTACCATATATCTCCGCGCGACCCCTATTCCTCGAGCCCTCGACTCTTTGCAACAGGCTTTCTACGGCCTCTATCCCCCAGACAGTCGTGCCCCAGGACTTGCACCACCCACTATTCTTACGAGATCACCCGCCGACGAGACGCTCTTTCCCAACGATGCAAGTTGTAGACGACTTGCTACACTGGCACGTGCATTCGCTCAACGTACTGCCGAACGCTGGAATGACTCGAAGGAGATGGATTATGTTACCAAGCGTATTGGCAAATGGATGCCCGAAGACAGTCCCCGAGTCGCTGTCGACTCACGGCCCCGTCTAAGCGGTATCATGGACACTATAAACGCAACCCATGCACACGGTCCCGCGACTCGGTTGCCTAAAGAGTTCTATGACCCGGAGGTCAAGCGTATTATCGAGACAGTTGGTGTGGAGGAATGGTACTCTGGGTACCAGGAGAGCCAAGAGTACCGCACACTTGGTATTGGAGGGCTCTTGGGTGATGTTGTGTCCCGCATGGTTGGTAGTGCCGAGAACTCATCTGCTGATGGCAAGTATGAGCTGGCAACCAAGTCGAGCGACGCGTCCACTGCTGCATCTCCAGTTCGCTTTGGTCTTAGTGGCTGTCACGATACTACGCTTGCTGGTGCCCTTGCCAGTCTTGGAGCCTTTGAGAATGAAGCATGGCCGCCCTTCACAAGCCACATTGCTATTGAATTGTTTCGCCATGCGGACACACCAGCTCTACCTCGACTTAAAACTACTCAGCCTAGCGGCGGTATCCTCTCATTTCTTGGCTGGGGAAACAAAACGGCTATCGCTAGCCCTGGAGCTCCTCCCCCAGGTATTGGAAGAAGAAAGATGTCAGAGCTGACGGACGATGAAAAGTTGTATTTGCAAGGGTACTACGTGCGCTTGAGATACAATGACCGACCTGTGACGATTCCTGGGTGCAAGGCGGCTGGTAAGCATCTTGAAGGTGACGAATCATTTTGCACTTTGGTAGGTGAACCGAATTAAGAACATCATCCTGGTCAACAGATATATACTGATCACTTATCATAGGAAGCCTTCAAGTCTATAGTGGACAAGTTTACTCCTCAGAACTGGAAGCAGCAATGTCGGGCAAACTTGGGCGAACCAGCATTTCCTTCAAAACCAGAGCCAGCAGGATACTAAAGTTGAGCACCACCACCAGCAGGTTAATGGAGAGGTTTGACTGTGGTGACTTTAAGAGTAAGTATAATATGGACTATTTATGTTGTTGTAACGTTCAGTTTGGTAAATGATCTTTTCTTCCTTGGACGTTTCTATTATATTAGAGTGATGGCCTTGCCTGTTAGGCTAATCGTCCCCCGTAATGTTTGGCGATGATGACAGTGAGTCGACATTCATGCTATAATCAATATATTAGAAGCAAGATGTATTCAATTGCTCTGTAAGATAATATTATTATTGTCTCGGAAATTCTGATATTTCAAAGCTGACCCTGGAGTGAATCCATGACGACCTGTGACGATTACTTAATGAAAACTTCCTCCCCCATGTTCTTCCTCTAGCGTAGCGGGGGAAAGGATTCCTGCTTCTCTGAGTAAAGTGTTGGATATTATCAACGTGCACTCTTTTCACGATTCAAGTACACTCACCATTGATTCTCGTGCATCATTCAGTGTGATGAAAGGATGAGCCTCTTCAAACGAGCGCGGATGTCTAATAAACCTCCGGTTCTTCTCAAGCTCCGGTCCTCGGCTGGCCTCATCGTCACCACATGCTCCTTTGCTGTCTTTACCGATATCTTTCTCTATGGAGTTATCGTCCCTGTAGTTCCCTTCTCTCTTACGAGTCGGATCGGCGTTGAGGAGGGGAGGGTTCAGTACTGGGTGTCTATATCTTTAGCTGTCTACGGTGCTGCGTTGCTGGCTGGTTCTCGTATGTTTTTCTTTCTCTTTTTCCTTTTTTTTTTTTTTTTACCGCCCCTTCCATTGTCCACGAGACTTGGCATGTTCCGAACATTTGCTGATTGAGTCATGTATAGCTGTATGGGGTTATCTTGCTGATAGAATCCAAAACCGTCGCGTACCAATGCTCATCGGTCTTGTGCTCCTCACTGGTGCAACACTCTTTCTCTGCGTTGGTCGAACTCTTGCTCTGTTCCTCATTGGTCGTACCCTGCAGGGTATATCAGCTGCTTTAACATGGACTGTCGGCCTTGCACTCGTCGTTGACAGTGTAGACAGGAACCACATCGGCAAAGCAATGGGCTGGGTTGGTATGGCATCCAGTCTTGGTATCCTGGCTGCGCCTCTCCTGGGCGGTGTGGTATATGGCAAGGGCGGCTACTATCCCGTATTTGCCATGTGTTTTGGTCTGCTGGCGATAGACATCTTTCTACGACTGGCTATAGTGGAGGTCAAGGAAGCGAGACAATGGCTGGGGAGCACAGAGCCCGAGGTATCCAGCGGCACCAAGGATATATCGCTGGTGGAAAGGCAGGTTGATGAACAGGGCCAAGATACGCAGCAAATGTCAAGCCCAACACAAGAGCCTGCCAAGGCCAGTCGATCTCCTTTGCAAACGCTACGTCTCCTCCTAGGGAAACCTCGCTTTCTCGCAGCTCTCTGGGGTACTCTTGTCCAAGCCTTGATCCAAACGTCGTTCGACAGTACGCTTCCACTCCTTACTCATGATACATTCGGCTGGGACTCCGTCGGTGCTGGTCTCATCTTCCTGCCTCTTATCATTCCCTCATTTCTTAGTCCCCTGATAGGGTCTATAGGAGATCGCTACGGCCCCAAATGGCTTGCCACATTCGGCTTCCTCTTCGCCACTCCGTTCCTCGTCTGCATGAGGTTCGTCTCTGAGAACAAGATTGAGCACAAGATTCTGCTATGCGGTCTACTAGTGGGTGTTGGCATATCTTTGGCATGCGTGTTTGGGCCGCTGATGGCAGAAATCACCTGGTCTATCGAAGGTGAGGAGGATGATTCTGGGATAGGGCCCTATGCGCAGGCCTATGGACTGTACAATATGGCGTTTTCAGGGGGGACTTTGTTAGGGCCCATCATGGGTGGTTTGATTAGAGATAATGCTGGATGGGGGACTGTCGGATGGAGCATGGGACTCGTGACCTTTGTGTCTGCCATACCGCAGTTGATATGGATAGGAGGTCCGTTGAACGCCAGCTTTAGAAAGGCGACAGGATAAGCGAACCAACCCTGACAACCCGATATCTGTTCCTTATTGCTGGGCTGGAATCACATGATTCAAGTCATGACAGCGGTGGCCAGACGTCTATGCATCTCGGTAATCCGACACGCCATGTCGTAGTAGTATGGGCACCCGGCGATCAACCATAAATTTGTTGACGTAAACCTAGCTATTTCGGTTCTGTAGCATTTGACGACAATAGGAACAAAGGCAAGGAAGTCTGGTGAAACGTCAGGGTAATATCCCCGGGCTGAAGGTTGAGCGGGAATGGTTTTACTCACCTTAATTTTCTGGGCTGCAATTAACTGGCACATATTTTCTCCTTGTCATTTATGATCATCCTTATGAAACAAATCGAGTCATTTCGTTACATGGTACTGTCGCATTTGATCTCAAGCTCTCCCAAGTGACAAATTTCCCTATAGACACAGGTATAGTACAGTAGACAATACCTACCATGGGCAAGTTGGTGGATAATTTCATGACCCCTTGAACTGAGGAGGGGATTTGAGGTACCATGTGGGCAGGTCTGCAGGGCGAGAGAGAACAGTAAGCTGCGATGTGGGCCCTGGAACGGCAGGTACAGCACGTTCTAGCGCTGAAAGTTGGGCCGGCTGCTGGCCAGATAGGTACCCCTTCCCAACACTTGGGAAGCTAAGCCGGTAGCTAACTGCACCTTCCCCGGGGCTTGAAGAGATGCATCATATTTCAGGTTGATTCACTTATCATGGGCAGGTAGGCACCACCAAAGCTGGATATCCACCATCACCAATGACTCGGTTAGATCACTTGATCTCCATGATTTGATTGCCTCACTCTTTGCATATAAGCAGCACATGTTTGTCTTTTGATAGCTTCCACGCATCACTCCAGCACAGCACCTATGCAAACCGCAACAGCCGTGGATCATCTCGACCCACTGTCGACTTGCACCAATATCACGGTACCATCCGTTATTTCTACGAACCACATGAACGCAGACATGGGGAAGCACAGAGCGCTGTGAGGCCATGGTTTCTCACAATCGTATGTGACTATCAATCTACTTCAAGCCATGGTTTTAAGGGGCAGACTACAACGACTGTTGGGGCTGTCTGTCTGCAATCTCAAAACTCATATCAACTTGATGAGCGCCTCCCAGAGCCCCATTTACAAGGATCGCCTTGGATCCCTGATCGCCGCCAGTGAGTACTCGAGCCAAGCCAAGCGTCAGGAACCACATCATTTCTCTCTTTGCTT
>JABGLY010000420.1:0-37142 GCA_013623525.1 Fusarium dimerum
CCAGCATCCCCGCCACCATAGACCTCTTCCAAGCGAACCCACCCGTCTTCCGACGTCAACCTACTCGCGAAGAAGTCGTCGCAAACATGCCGCCGCATAGAAGAAACATCGCCCGTTGGGAGGCCAACGTGAACTATCCCTCAAACCCCGAATATGGCATGTATAACGAAGACATGGCATCGACAGTCTGGCCCGGTAGAAGGGTTGATGATGATGATGATGGTGAAGAGGAGTCGTTGCTTTATCCAAGTGATAGTGCGAGTGGTACCAAGATCGGGAGAAGAAGGCAGAAGTAGACTCCTCTGTATAGCAGTGAGAGAAAAGGTAAGTCAAAAGGAAAACAAAACGCTTGGGTTGATGAAATCCCCCAAGGTAAGTGGGAAAGTTGGAGTTTTGATGGAGTCAAGATTGAATGATATACTCCTTGTTTTTTCATACATGACATTACTCTTGTCCCAACTAACCAGATTGATAAAACCAGAAAATAAAACGAATTCAGGAAATAATGACACTGTGATAAATTTTTAGTAGCCATGTTCTTAACTAGTGATATCTATTCTTAACCCAAGAACACCCTCATACGCCTCAAACACCCACCCCCTTAATTCATCTTTTGAAGTTGGAAGAAACAGGCTATTTTTGGGGGGGAGAACTACTCATTTATCGCATGAATCTCATACCCAATCAACACCTCCGTACTGGTTCCCTCCCATCCCCTTGTTCCTCCCGCGCTGAGCATGAATCGACTTGTCGGGTCAATGTAAAGACTCGATATGACACCTGCTCTGGGTGGACCGGGGATGATGAGGAAGGGGACAGTGGAGTGTTTAAAGGCTCGTGATTCGCGGAGGTCGTATAGACGCATGATATCGTGAGAAGCACTGCGCATGGTTAGTAAGAATCTCAGACAAAGAAGAGGCGTTGAGGTTATAGACAGAGAGGGGAGGGGACCCACCATACGAGATGCCTACCGTTGACCATTGGTCTGACAGCACTGACAGCACCGCTCCCAGCAGGAAACTTGAAAACCCTCTCCGGTTCCCACCCCCTCCTCGCCTTGTTGATATCAAACTCCTCCACTGTGCCGTTCCTCCTTCCCGCGTAGATCATATTCCCGTTGGGGCTCCAGCAGGCGCCCATACACCACGGGGGCACACCCGGTCTGTTGTTGATGCGCGCGACAGAGTCCGGCGCACGTTTATCCCAGATACGAATGGCGCCGTCCATGGCGGCCGAGAGGAATGTTGTGGGTGATGTCTGTGTTGGGTCGTGGGCGGTTGTGGCTTGGGATGTGAGGACCATGGGAGATTGGGAGCGTTTGATGGCCGATATTTCCGAGTCGATTTGCGTTTGTATCTGAGTATCCTGTGACAGTTGCGTTTCCGGGACTGGGCTCTTGATGCCGTTGCTATCAGCAGCAGGAGCCGTCTCTATAGACTGCGTTACTGGTTCATCCACATCCATTGAGTCCTCAGGTGGCTGTACAGCTGGCGCCGGTTGTGTCTCTGGGTCTTTATCCGGTTCCTTTGTCGCTTCAAGACTGGCCATGTCTGCCGAATGGTCCATAGCACTATCGTGACCGTGACCTGTCATGTCCATGGCTCCTGTACCGTATTCATCCTCGTCATGCCCAAACGGTTGATCCTCCTTGGTCTCGCCAAAGAGGCTGCCCGTGTCGCTGCCACCAAACAGACTCTCGTGCGCCGGAGATGCCTGGGCTTCGTTGCCGTCGTCAAACGTGGACTTGAACCCATCTGCGCCGCCATCGTCCAACCCATTCGAAAAGCTTCCATTAACGGGAGGCGCTCCATTGTTGGTGGCCATTGTTGTCGTTGGGGGCGGCTCATCCGCATCTTCTGGAATCGGAGCACCGCTAGCCGGCCGCAGCTCAATAGCGGATATTTGACCCGCGTTACCATCAAAGCTCCGTATCGTCTGGCCCGTGTTCAGATCCCAGTCCAGGATGCTCTTGTCCCAGCTGCCACTGAGCACGCTCGTCTCATCCTGCGCCAGCGTAAGCACACTGACAGCATTCGTGTGCTGCTGCAGACAACAAATCCTCTTGCCCTCGTCATGCCGCACGCTCTGTAGATTGATGCCCCCAGATTCCAAGCCCGACAGCAACCATAGTGCCTCACTGTGCACGGCTAATGAATAGACTGGCGAGAGAATATGCTCTTGATCCCCACGACCCGGAGGGGAAGGCTCCTCGTTCTCCCAGTACGACATGAGTATGCCGGCTTTCGTAACACTATCCACAAAGGGGTGTTTCTGCGCTACAGTCAACGCAGATTTCCCGTTAATGGTGTTTGGACCGTCGTATTTGCGGATATACCCATCCGATCCTCCCGTGATCCAATATCGTAGGTCGGGCGTGATGGCCATGGCATTGATGCTTGTCGACTGTGGAGCTGCCATTGTAGGTATAATATCGTAGAGACGGGCTGAAATCATCTCGGGTCTTGGAACTGGCCATTTCGTGTATGTCGAGGGCCCTGGCGTGGCCGATTTGCGCTGCTTGGACTGGTCGCCGCTCCTGCTGGTTTCGCCATTGCGCTCTGCCTTGACGTCTGTACCAGATTGCTCGTTGGAGTCACCAGGTCCCTGACTGGTGTTGCCCGCATCGTCTGCATCTACATCTGCGTCGCCTTCCGCGTCCGCGTCCGCGTCTCCCTGGCCATCTCCATCTCCATCCTCGTCATTGTCATTGTCATTGTCATCGTCGTTATCGCCATCGTCGTCGTCGTCGTCATTGTTATCGTCGTCATCTCCATCGCCATCCTGATCGCCCCCATCATATGCATCCTCCATCATTTCGTCGGCATCGTTGTCTTGATCCGCGTTGTTGTTGTCTTGGTCATCGTCGCGATCAGACTCGGCTGAGCTTGCCGATAGTCGGTCGTCGTCAAGCATGGCGCGCGAGCCTGATAATTCTTCGGGTGATTGTTTGTTTGGTCTCCTTGGTGATGGATAAGGTAGATATAGAGGCGCAGAGAAGTCGTCGGCAATCGACTGACGCTACGAGATGACCCTGGATTTTATTCGGCTATGCGACCATGTTCGAGTAGCGATAATGTGTAGTGTAGGACTGCCCACGACGCGCGCTGGTGTCACCTTTTACGGCTTCAAGATTTGCCCTTTACACAGGTCTCTGTGACAGATTCGAGTTTAAGTCAAAGGATCAGTTTTTCGGCCGAGAAGGATATAATACAATGAAGAAAATGGGTAGCCGACGCTGCCCGCAGTCAAAGTTCAAACATGCACAGGGGTACTCAAGGAAGATTTAAAGATCATCAATCTCATGTGCGTCGCGTTCTCTGCATCTATCTTAGCTCAGAGCTGCCCACCTATTCAGGTACCACAGACTACCATGGTCCAAACCATACAGAAACATCCGCCAAAGGGACCCACCCCTGTTCTAGTCCTCATCCTAGTCCAGCCCATCTCAGCCCATCTAACGTTACCTATCAACCTCGTTTCGAGCACATATCAATCCTCATCATCTTGATTCGAACGCGTTGACAAGAACTTTTCGAATTTTAACACGACTCAATACTCTTTCGCGCTTTTTTATTGTTCATAACTCGATGCAAAACAAAATCCGTACCTCTGCGTCTCCCTAATTATCACCTCAGAACCACAGAACCAATTGATGGATGACACAGCCTCAATCGAAAATAATGAGGTCCATTTCATTCTCAACATTCTCCAATTGGCATGCACCTAGCGCACTACCTATGCTGCCGATATCATCTGTTGAGCCTTCGGATATCGCAGAGTCCAGGGGATGAAATCCAGCAGCTGCATCAAGGACTAAACGTTTCCGGCTTGGCTGGTCTGAGAAGTCGCTACTCGATCCGTTCAATGTCGGTTCGGCATACCTGCGGCAAGCTTCAGTAGTTGTGTGCTGCACATGTACGGCTGGACCAACCATACGTCCCAACTTCTCACATGTCGTTGTTGCACGATAGCTCTCGAATATCATGGGCTGGAGTGTCCGGTCACTGTGCATTTTGATCTTTTTCTGACGCTCTGAGATCTTGCAATCTCCTTGCATTATGTCTTCCCGACTCCAGCCACTTTTCGAACGTGGTTTGAAGTCTTCTGATGCCAACGGCTTGGATCTGTACAAAGAGTCTCCCATCGTGCCCCCTGTCTTCGGCAACAATGAGTCGTGGTAGTTCTCCATAAAGTCTTCGCTTGTTGGTTCGGTAGGTTCGTGGATTGTAGGTTTGGTTGGCTCGATCTGCCGTTCAGCTTCGATGCGAGGCCTTTCAGAAACTGAAATCTGATGACATTTGATGCATGAAACTTCACTGTGCTTAGTAGGATGACATGTAGTTGGGCACGTATGGCCAGCAAGACATGTTTCATCGCATCGCTGGAAGCATCCGCCACCCGGAATCCGATCCCAATCGTCAATCTCTGAAATCTTGGTCGTTCTACCATGCTTCTTGCAGACGACTGGGAGGGATTGTCCGATAGCCGCTTTTGCCGCGAAGACATCGTAGACCTTCTGCCAAGTCTGCTGGCTCCGAAAGGTGCTGCTCAAGAGGTTACTGCTGTTCCCGAAAATGTACATGCCACACCGAGCTCGGCTCGTCGCAACCACGGCTCGATTTTCATTTTCGACGAAGCCAACCCGGGCACGACCTTCGGGGCTTCGGACAAGAGATAATACGACGATTTCATTCTCCTCACCCTGAAACCCATCTACCGTTCGGACGGACCAGTCTTGAGTTGGGTTGATCTCAGCCAGAACAGGATCATTTCGAAGCTTGGTCTTGAGTAGAGAGACTTGCCCGTTGTAGTAAGTTAGGATAGTTACTTGTGATGGCCGGACGCCGTTCTGCAGCAGATAGCGGATAAACCGAACGATCATTTCCGCCTCTTGGGGATTGGAGTACGAGACGTCGTGCATGCTCTCTAGCCAGACATGGTCGAACCACCACAGGTTCTTCCCACCCATGCCCGGGACTGGAGGTCTATTCTTGGGATCTTCGACGGACTTGTGGTCTTCCAACATAGGGTAAAAGGCATGAACTACCTCCCGGAGGTCGGGTTTCATTCGTCTCTGGACTCGGAGTGTTGAGTATGGAAGGTCTAGATGCACTAACCTCTCGAAAAGAGAGACGTTGAGATGATGTGGTGCGCCTTCCAGCTCACGAACATCAACGTGAGGTACCAGTTGCTGGTGATCGCCGACAAGGACTAGCTGGTCCAAGGATGGGTAAAGCGCGGATGTGATGTTCGCCTCTCTAGTCTCCGCTGCTTCCTCGATCATCATGACTCGGGGCTTCAGGGCCGCAATCAGACCGTGGTACTTGGACAATCCTGTCGTGGTGCATCCCAGGATTTGAATTTTCTCATGCTGGATGATCTTAATGTCTCTTTCCCATCTGCTGGCCAATGACTCCTTGCAGAGATGGCTGTATTCAGCAAGGAGTTTGGAGAATCGTAGAGTCCTCTTCTCAAGCAACCTTTTGCGCAGATATTGGTATACCAAGCCGCGCCATTGTGGTTTGATGTTATATAAATCATCCTGCCTCAACTCCTTCTTGGCTCTGAAGAACCGATTGCTTCCTGTGTCATGGGAGGACAATTTACTTATCCAGTAGAATTCCGTTGGAACGAAAACACCATGCATCCGCTCTTTCTTGTCCTCGTTCTTTCGCGTGGCATTGTCAAGCGCTGAGACCTCGGCGATGGGAATCTCCTTCTGATTAGCCGGCGGAACGTACAGATAAGATTTACCTGGTTCGATCGAGTCTCCAAGCCAGAGACGAATTGACTCAGTTGCATCCTCTTCGCCATCGACTTGCTGAGGTGCAGATTCCCAATCGTTATCGGCTAGGGAATCCTTTTGAACTTGTGTAATGATTCCTTCCTCTAGGAACTGTTCAGCTGAAATAAACCCCGATGGGAAGCAAGTTGCCAGATAATGTTTTATCTGGTCAATGAGATGTCTGCGAGCGACGTCTCCCTTGCCGCCTCCACGGCGGAGGTTGGAATTTTCTCGAAGATTATAGACGGAGCGACTCTCGATGGCCTCGTCGTCTGTACGGCCGCCCAACCTGGCTACTATGAGCTCAGCCGACATGCACCTTGAAAGAAGCTGGTCTAGGGCATGGTTTGTTTGTGCCGAAACAATGACGGGAGGAATGGTACCATTGCTGAGGCAGCTGGCTCTCAAAGTTCGTACATGGCTTTCGAGCGCAATCACAGATGTGAATGTTTTCCCGGTTCCTGGAGGTCCCTGTACGATGGCCATTTCCTGCGTCGTCATTCGTGAGAAGGCTTCTTCTTGTGACGTATCCAGATTTTGTGCTCTGGGTGAGCGATAAACCATCTGGTCCGGAATGTTCTCAATGCATCGAGCTACTTGTTGCTGTGAGCATCCGTTTATAATATATTTATCGAATTTGGATCTTGTTCAGAGTTAGTAGTGAAAGCAATAGGGGTGATCGACTTACTCAACATGAGCAGCGTGCTGTAACCCAGTCAAAGCGTAGCGCACTGCTTCAAAATAGCCCCCGTTGGCCTCCAGCATGACCAATTCCAACGACGGATCAAATATCGCGTCGTTGGGATTGGCCCAGAAAATCTCTATGCTTGGTGGTTGCTTCTCATCCTCTGGTTCAAGACCACCTTGAAGATAGCGAGCGGCAACGACTCCAACAAAACATTGGGTTTGGAAAGCATCGCCTTTGGGAGAGAGAGCAACTAGCGTGCCCGCAGTGAGGCGTCCAGACTGGGACCAGTTCACTTTTACGGCGGATCTGTCTGTGGAAAGGGATATGCGACAAGCAGGCCCTTGACGAGCGAACAGGTAGCCTTGAACATGTACCTAGAGCAATTAGATTAAAGACAAATTATATGGTGGAAGAGCATACCTGGGTGTAAATACAGAAGTCAGGAGTGTCCATCATTGATGGCCATTCCTTGAACTCATTGATAGCCCTTCGCAAAAGTTCCACGCCTTCAAAGCGGTTCAAAAGGTACTGGGCTTCCAAATATCCTTCTTTGCTGGTAGGGTTATCCACATCGAAAGCAGGCAGTGTAAAAGGCTCGGGCGCCATTAACTCTTCCGATGATGGCAGCTCTGGCATAGACTGCCATTTACGGCCATCAGTTGGTGGCGAAGCTCGACTTCTAAAGACATGATCTCGGATAATGTCTACAGGGCGCTTGTCCTGATGATATGGATTAGAATAAGAGAGGAGAAAGAGGGCTGCAATGATACAGTACCTCGACTGTTTTCTGAGAAGCCATATCAGTGTTTGATGACTCCGCGAGCTGTGAGCTTGAATACAATGAATGTATTCAAGAAGTATCAAATGATACTTTGTTGTTGTTGCTGGTGCTGGTGCTGGTGCTGGTGCTACTGCCCTAACAGCTACTACTGAGAAGGACTGCTAGCAAAGAAATGCGAGAGGAGAATTTCAATCTCGAAAAGCTTGTGGAAAACAAATTGATGAACGATACAAACGAGCTTTGCAAACGATCACTCTGGTCAAAAAGACTATGTGGTGTGAAAACAGGGCTGGCGAGAAGTTGACCTTGGGATCCCAGAAAGAGACAAGGGAAAGGGAAGATATAAGAAAGCTTTTGCTTCAAGAATAGGCTGCCCGGACAGAAACTTCGGGTCAACGAGAGCCGGTAGCAACCTGATATCAACCAGTAGCTTCTGACGCTTCCAGATGGGAGGTAGCCTAGGTACCGAACGACGTGGAGAAGGGGAAAGGTGGAAGAGGAGATTTTGGAAGAGGTTTCAATAACAACCATTGACACTCAGGTGTGAGGAGGCAGGAAGGAAGGTGAATCAGAAAGAACCTGAGAGATACGTACATGGTGGAAATAGGAAGGAGCGGTGCTTCCCTTAATTGCAGCCCTGAAACTTGAACTGCCACAATATGCAGCACATGAAAATTGTTAGAGGCAAGAACCTACTGACCTCAGCTCTTGCCTCCTCTGACTGACGGACTTCCTACATGTAACAGTCCTCCGGTTTAGGTATGTCGTAGGCAACAAGTGGCTTTCGAAACATCATGAGGAAGGCTTGATTTGCTAAAAGGACTTTCCACAACCTAATATAGGTAGAAGTAGCAAACGGGCATGTCTGATAGCGTTACTAGAGGGAAAAGCAAACGTCAACACAGGTGGAAGTCTTTACGGAAGGGGTTTGATGGCACCTTAGTGCCCCTGAGGTATGGTAGCTACTTTGGCTCAGAAGATTCACTAAGGCAGCTATGATACCGCCGAGGTCAACCCAAGTTTATTCAAAAAAAAAAAAAAAAAATCGCAGACTCTTCCTAAACATGGCCGTTTGTCAGAAAAACATTCAGGGGAAGGTAACCTAGAATGTAGAAGGGGGGCTCAATGACTGCCAAGGTATTATAGTTTGCCCGCCCAGGCTCTTTTGTGCGATATCCTGGGGAACAGATGGCGTTACGGTCTTCAAATCTCCTTGCCTGAGCCTCTAAAGCAGCAGACTTGCGCTTGGCTTTGGGTTCAAGCATTAGGAAGCTTATACATGATGTAAGATATGGTAAGATGTTTGTTCGACTGGCAATACGTGTGTCACTTCACAATTATAAGAAGTCGAAACAGATATTCCATATCGTTTCATCTGAATTACCGTTTATTCTATCGCTAGTTTTATCTTTGGCTTGCATTCGCCATGTAGGCTAATGCCTTGCGAACAATCCCTTTCCCACTCTAACATGGTTCCAAACACCACATGTTCTGCCCAAACTTATGGTGTGAAAGGCATATCTTCTGAGTCCGGTATAGTAAGTATGCAAACAAATTCTGCACCTAGCAAACTCCTGATAGAATAGACGCCGAGTCGGAGATAGGCTGCCTCCTCCACTGGAGCATCCCATCTTCGCCGACTGAAAAAGCAGCAACCTCCTCTACCAACTCCCACTCCCCAGTAATGCTGTTCTTCTGCGCCGATCGAAAGATGATACTCGATCCTAAATCCTCAAAGACAAGCTCTCTGCGTCGAAGACGTAACCATTGATCATCCTCACTACCTTCTTGAATATTCATCATCTCTATCTCGCGGTTCTTGAGCGCTATCGCCCGGTATATACGGCTGTCACGAAGAGTGTTTCGAACGGGGTATTGTTCCAAAACACGGATTGCGTCGTCACGAACAGCTGCATCACGGCAGCCAAAGGAGGCTATGAAGAGAGGCCACGTCCAGCCTGAATCCATGGCGAAGCCGCAGTTGGGGCGGCAGGATATCAAGGTTTCGGCAATGGACGTCAGTTCTCTGTAGTAAGGGGTGATGGAGCGTGCATTCTCGAGGTCAGAGAAGCGTGTCATGGCAGTATAGATATAGAGAACAAGATATTCAAGACGTAGGTTGATAGCTTCGAGATAGAGTTGGAAATTGGTGTGTCGATTGATGGAGGCGGAATGGAGAAGAGGAGTGAAGGAGTCAGACCAGCGCTGGAGCCAGTACCTGGATTCGCTGACAAACTTGATGATCTTGGGATTCTCCCGCACACTCCCAAGTTTAGCTCTCAGATCCTCAACTTCTGTAACGCGAGGTAGGGCGAGCGAGGCCGTAGTTGCAGCAAGTAGTGGGATATACTGGACCATCTGGCGCTGCAACAGACTCCAGTACCCCTGGGCCTCCTCACACGTTTTGAAAATAGAAGGCATATTATCGATGGTGGTGATGTTAGTCTGGCGTGGTCGAAAGTAAGGTGAGTGTTTCGTAAACGGCACGATACCGGGTGGCCTTTGAGGCGGTCTTGGGGGTGTTTGCTGATCTGGCTGACTCTTGGGACTGGCCTGACTCTGAGGACTAGGTAAGCCCGTAGGTACATCTCGGCTAGGAGATGTGTTTGCCCATGGTGATCCAGGCTGACTGGGTGGACTAGATGTGTTTTCGGGGGCGTGAGGGCTAGAGCTTGGAGGGATTTTGGATGTCAATGCGGGGGGTTTTGGAGGGAAGAATAGTTTCTTGTACGATCCCATAAACGAACGGAACTGTAACTCCATCGGCTTGTAACAGTCTAGGATTTCTTGTACCAGAGCCGGGGGTGCCTGTGCAATACTGACAAGATCAGGTGCCTTGTCGGAACAGGCAGATAACTCGTTAAGCATGCTGAACCCGTGCGTGATGTGCTTCAAAGCAGCCGGGATGTTGCCCCGTTGCGACTCGAAGCATATAAAGAGTAGTGACGACAGGATAGCCGTTCGAAGCCCTTCCTTGGTCGGTCTAGCATTCGACTGAAGACGCAGAGCCTCACAGTAGTACACGATAGCATTGAGGTGGTGCTTGTTCTCACCAAGTCCCTGTGTACTCTGAGCATCGGAGCAACGAGCTTTCCATAGCGCACCAATTGCCATGGCCCCGTATCGTAACGTAGGTTCCTGATATGTGACCTGTGGCATAGTCGTTGTCCATAACCGTGACTGGCCCAGACCACCACTGAGAAAATTGATGGTGAGAGCAGACCACTCGTCAAAATATGCTCTTTGTTCGCTGTTGGCGAAGCACAATGTTGCGAGAACGGGTTCCTGGGGGATTTCTGATGTCTGTGTGATGAGAGCCCCTGGCTTCAGTTTTTGTTTGGCTTTTGAAGTGAGATTGGGAGTGTGAGTAGGCTTAGAACGGTGGACTGAGGAGGTTGTCGATGATGATGAAGATGAGGACGATGGGTTCTTGGTTGATGCCTGGTCTGACGAATCTGTGTAGCCATCACAGTACCCTCTCCATTTTATACAATTTGAGCATGAAGGTTTTGCTTCATCACATTTTACATGACGTTTCCTGTATTGTCGTTAGTGGAGTATCTTGTTGTTTTTCTAGTTGCTAGATACTGTGACAGGATAAGCAGGTGAGGCGAGCCGTGGTGATACTTACTTGCCTGTCACAAAGTTAGTACGCATATATACTTCTAGGGATTCCGAGACAATAAACTTACATGTACTGCAACCTGTTCGAGCACGGGTTGAGCTTCGCCGAGTATGCCGAGTTCGTGATTCGAGAGCAAAACGATGAGTACCGCCACCTGTAGCAGTAGACTCTGTAGACCTAGACGAGGGCCTGAACAAGAACAAGAAGCAATCATGATTAATTTTCGTGAAGTGTAATACGAGATGGGGAGATGGATATCAGAAACCTACCCGGCAGTGTCGCGTGCGCGGTTGCTGGCGATGGGGAGTGTAAATTGAATCTCCATGATTTCGGATCAATCTTGAGAGGGAGGCTCTAACCCCAACCAAACAAAGGAAGGAAATCTCGTCCCAGGCAGGTCACTCAACAAGAGCAAAGTACAATAAATGACAACGAATTCTAGATTAGGAGAGGATGACAGTGAATATATTCTGCGATGTGAACCAAAACGAAACCAGACGTCTGGTCAGCTCTCAGCTGGGCTGGGGAATTGATGAGATTGCATCAAGTTAGGGACAGGCTTTTGGGGGGGTTATTAAAGGTCGCAGTGGGGAGTGGAGGGGGCACGATCCTGTCTGTAGCTGTAGACTGACTCTTCCCGGGTCCACATTGGGAAAAAAATGCCCGATGGGGACAGATAAGTTGGTTTAGTGCACGGCAGTGGGAATCGACGGGAACAAGAGAACAAAAAACAAGGCGTCGAAGATTAAAGTACATGGATGAGAACAAGGTGAGATGGAACTAGAACATATACAACCTCGGTATTCGATTCACTAGCCATACACAGTCAAGTTTAGCAATACGAGACTGAGCGGCACATAATCCTTCCACTGGACATTTAGATGCGTCAGCGGCGTCTAATCTTAGTGGTGAGGATTATTGAAGAATCAAGAGAGATGGGGATATGAAAGCTGTGCATTCAGATGTTGTTGATATTCCCTTGGGAGATAGATCTCATCTTGTTTGCGGGGTTGTTGTCTTGGTTACATTTCTCTACAGTAACATACAACATACAATTGAAATGATATTCTGGACCAACTCCGGCATGATGATGGTCTCGGCAGTGGACAAGCCAGGCTTAAAAAATGAGGTTAAACCGTAGGAAGAGGTGGGTTTCTTAATTACCTAGATCTTGGTGGGGGTATGCTTCCGTGATGAGGGAGGGGCATCATCTGTATCTTTCAGCAAAAAAGGAGGATGAATTATAGGGAGACAAGGAATCGATGCTTTCAGGATGATCGTTCAGTGTACTCAATATAAACAGCATAAACTCTGCATGTGAGGTAGCGGGCAGTTAAACGTTCAGCCGTTAAGCACAATCATCAACCGAGGTGGGCTCATACTCAGGGGCAAACGAATCAATCGTTACTTGAAGGTCGCCATAGCGGGACCTGGGCCCATGCAAACGAAAGAGCCCTGGAGATGCCGGGAGGAACGGTCCAGGCCGGGTGGTTTGCATTGCATGTCCCTGGCTGGGGCTGTTTGTCATGGACTTCGTATCATGCCGAATAATGGACGAATCATGATATGACAGTTTTCTTAGACAACGAGCATGAAGACATGATGCTTGTTCCTATAATCATTCACTTCCATTGATATGCTTTGATGAGCATCAAGAAAATGAAAAGACATCAACTGGTATATCATCAAATAGGACAGGCATCTTTCACTCTGATTGCCAAATACTGTAGATCCGGGTCACCAAGCCAAAAATAGATCACGCACAGTATACCAAATAATGCTCTCATTACCTATGCATCTCTGCGGCTTAGTCCATCTCACGTAACACTGTTACCAAAACGTCCACCTGCTGAATAACACCGATACTTGTCCATGGCAGTTGGATTGGAAAATGCGGATGGCTAACTGGAAAACTGGCAGCCGACCAATATTAAAAATTCTGTCTTACCTCAGTACACGCCATATACTCATAACCTTATCGAGGGTAACTTACAGACAGGCCTCTATCCTGTCCCCTTATCTTAAGGTGAGCTGTTATGATATCCTGTGTTCATGCATGGATGTCTAGGCTTTAAAGCACATGCCCCTGCCAGGACGCACTACTTCTGAGCATGATACCGATCTGAACTCAGTACGACATCTAGGTCCAAGAGCTTTTCAGACTATTAATTCATTGGGGTCAAACATCAGTGCTTTCCATGAGCTCACAAGCCTCCATCGTTGTATGAGTTTGGCATGTTTGATTTGCCTTGGTACCTTGCTGTTGGTCTTCCAGGTGGGCCTTTTGACAGATCTGATCTTGAGCGAAGGTGCCTGACATCATGACTACTTCTGCAAATCACAAATAAAATCCAGCCCTAAAAGGTACGACAGCCATGTTAATCTAGCCGAGATGTTATGTAGAACCTTATCGTGACTTTTCTTCAGTTCGTTGTGGAAATTCCAGTACGGAATGCTACTGTTACCCTTCCCAGTATCCCATGTCACTGGTATATCATAATCTTAAACATCGGCTACTCTTTACAAATTTGTCAAGTTTTATCATCAATCGTCATTACATTCATTATGACTCAGCTAATTATACGTAATTATCCAGATTATTAAGCACGCTCACTCGCAACCGTCTCAGCACCCTCGGGCACTCTATCCGTAGCAGAAGCAAACTCCTCGGGTCTGCCCTGCTCAGCCTTGTTACCCTTGATATGGTCCCTATCTGCACCCTGCTCACGAATAGGGTCAGAGGGGTTCGCTCCAACACCCGTCAATCCAGCGCCTTCACGCTTATGCTTGCCGTGGAGTTCGGAGCTCGTCTGGCCGGAGCCGGGGTGTCCGTAGCCGGTGTGGACGTCTGCTGATGTAGCGCCGGTAATGGTGTCCTGGGCTGAAGGTGCACCATGGTAGCCCTCTGCTTGAGCGGGCACCTCGTTGATGTTGTTGGGCTTGAAAGTCTTGTCGGCAGGGGCAGTGCCGGCTGGGAGAGTCTCAGCGTGGAACTCTGGGACGGCTTCATTGCCGACCAAGACTCCAGGTGCGTGCTGTTCAATGTCAGTTTACGGTTCCAGTGTAAAAGAGATTTCTTTCTTGTAGAACTTACACCCTTGGTAGTGAGAGGCTCGGAGGGAGCAACCTTGCTGCGGAACTCGCCCTGGGCGGGGGTAGCGGACTCGGGGTTGACAGACATGATTGAAGTTATTTATGTGACTTTTTTTTTCTCTGCTTGTTTGAGATGTTATTGATGTGTATGCTGAGAAAGAGTAGAGCTTTGGATTGACTGAACATGACCTTCATATATAAACTCCATGATACTCATCCTCATCATGTATGACATCAGTACAATGTTGGTGTCAACATGACATCACGATGGAGATATAAACCAATGAGAAATACTGTACGTATCTCTTCTCATCGATCTAGAGTAATAATCTTAATACTTCATTCTTGCAGCCCTTGCCATGATGGCGAGCCTGCTTAGTTTCAATTTCTCGGCATCTGGTAGCAGGCTGGCTAGGTGAGCATGGCGATACTTGAATCGGTCGATGTATCGCCATCTATTGTGGAGATGGTGGACCGAAGTTTCGGAGATGTCACTCCGTACTGAGCGTCTGTTGGTGAGAAAACATGGAGAATCAACGTCATACAGCAGCAGATGGGGGATTCTTCTTTCCTTTGCGACAAGAGTCTCAATGGCGATGTGGATTTGCGGTATGTACAGTATTGGGCATATTTTTTCTTCTCTCATATATTGCATTGTTGTCTTGTCGTCCAATCCTGGAAAGATTTGCATCCTCTAAGCCCCCTTCAATTGGGGATATTGGACGACGATGGATGCAGCGACGTATGATGAACCGATAGATACAGAACAGCTAAAGCTTCTTTCAATTCCGATATTTGCGATTTATATATGGCTTCTGTACGAATTATTCTGGGAGCCATGATTGCATACCAGTGAAATGCCAGGTATGGAGGATGTTGATAATGGCTGACAGTTGGAGAGAGAGACCAAAAGGGCTAATGAAGAAAGGGGAAAAGTTCACCGATGTTGATCATTCAGCTCATGCCGTGCCGTATGCAAGACGCCAGGGATATAGTTACTACTATCCTGGCTTGACCGTTGAAGAAATCCCATCAAGAGCTCCCTCAGTTGACAAGCACTCATTTGGATTTTGATTGAGGGGTAGGTAAGGCTGGCGTCAGCAACTGATTGAACTACCCTGGACAAGTATTAATCAGTTCGAGTCTGTAATTTTTTTTTGTTCGGTTTCATATATATTTACATGGTTATCAGTGTAGATAGAGTATTACGCCTTGGACGATCGTGTTGTGTCCAGATAGACAGGTTATTGAGATGGCGTCTGCATAGCATCATCCTGAGCCCACCAAGTTATTGAGCTGCGTCTGAACAACGCTGTCAGAATTTCGTCTCACATCACGCATATTCTGTCTGGTCTGCGTTTTTGCACATCTCAGGCTGACATACAACAATAAATATACTCTTTCACACTGCAAGCCGCCACAATTTTCTATTTTTGCCGCGACTTATACAGCTGAGAGATTGGAGTGTTCACGGGACTTGTCGAGACGCCTCGGCGTTGAAACATTGGGCGAGCCAAACATCAGCCATAATGAACTGGTTGAAATAATTATATTTGAGAATGATGGCCGTCTCTGAAAGGAGTATGAATATTAGACACAATATGGATTTTTCTTGGATTTTTCTTCTTCTCTTTGCAACAGTAAGCACTGTGTAATACGGGACTTTTTGGATTGATCCTTTCATACGTTTCAGTGTAAGATCGATCAACCAGCCAGTTGGATGGGATGGGATGTCTTTGAGAGGAATAGCGCAGAAAGGGAGAGATCGACAAATGTCGCACTAGTACTACAGATAAAGTGGACAAAAGTCAATACCTACGATATTGTTCCTGTTTCGTCTAAAAGAATGATGCACATCTGTCTCAAGGACTGTGTGATAAGCAAAGAAAGAAAAGAGGCATCTACAGAGTACGATTAGAATGTACCAGGGTAGAAATTAAAACTTCATTTAAATGATGGTATAATATCTCGTTTTAATTGATGGCGCCAGGTACCCCTAAACCATTGCGGGGTGGCCTGTTTGGTGTTTTGGCTTCTTTCCCAGCCCTGTCAGTTTTTTTCTGCCTGCCACCATGGGATCCCAACCTCTCGAAGATATTCCACCAACTGACTCCAACATCCAGAAGGGGGACAAGATGGTATTAGAAATTACCTACATGAGCCTTCAAGCTGCTTGACGACCGAGGAGGTCCCTTTTCCAAAATCATAAGATAAAGAAGAACTTCATATGTGATGTGGCCTTTTCCTTCTGATCATGATAGTAACCTCAAATATCCTCGTGATACCATCAAAACGCAATCAGTCCAGAATAGGGGTTCACACTACCGCTCAAGCACGGAAGCCACCTAAGGCGTAGCGTGCCTCATCATCAATTCTGAGCCGAAACAGGAAATGGACGGTACACAAAAGAATGCAAAGCTTCACTAAACAGAGTATTCAAAAAATAATAAAAGTCTCAGGAGTTGTGACTTGGAGGACCAGGGGGGAGAGAGTCTAGGCTCAAGCCGTAACGTCAACGCAAGACATCCAAAAAAAGGTCTACAAGCTTCCTTTCCATGTCAATCTTCCGAAAACGAACAACGACCGGACCCTTTGTTCGTATAGACAAGCGATACCTCTTTCTTTCCCGTAGTTTCCGGGAGAATCCCCATGCCTCGCTTGATTACCCAAATTGACATTGCCGAGTTGATCCAGATCTTTCTCGTGTTCACCAATTTAGCTCTCGTTTTTGGTCTGTTTGAGGCTGTGCATGGAGACAAGTGAATTATTTTCAGCAACACACACTTTGTTGGTGCGAACTGGTACGAGGTTTTAGGACCGTCAACACTTGCTTCGATCCAGCCTCCAGAACCTCTCCAATCTTCCCACTGTAGCGCGTCACAGCCTCCGCCTCCCTCGCTCTGCTCTGCTCTGCGTTGTGCTGTGCTGTGCTGTGCGCCGGCTCATGAGCCCGTGATTGTCTCTAGTGCCCCTTGGCTTTAACTTGTCTTGGCAATGCCCTGTCTCGCCTTTTCCATGTTCTTGTCCTGGGAGTTGGGCCGGGCTAGGCTGGGTTGGGTGGAGCCACCACTAAACCTGGCACCCACAGTGTGTGTCTCTGATCTGCTTCCGGTGTGGTCCCATATATCATAGTGTCAGAGTGCCCAGACTACAGTGCAGAAAAAGGACAAGGATCAAGATTGAGGGCGCTATTGCCATTGGATTCTCCCCCCAACTTCCATACATCGTTCCAGGATCCAACCTTGCCAACCTTCTGCATTGGCTTAGCCGTTGCTCGCCAACGACCTCATCAACAAACCTGCTTGCCTTCGCATCTCTGACCTTTTCATCTTCCCACCATTTCACATTTACCACCGCATCTAGATTCGCATCAACCCTTCCTCTGCGTCACCTTCGGGTGATCCTATCGCTTCGCATCACTTGCATTTCTATCGTCAATCGTTCTACCAGCAGCTTCAACTCGGCTTACAGAGCCGCGCCCTCTACTTCATTTCTCTTTTAGCGGGCTCGCTGCTGGGGTACTCCCTCCCTTGACTTGACGTCTACTACAGTACTCTCCATTGATCAACATCATCGCACTGGGCTCCGCCCTCAGTTATCCACTATGCAGAATTATAATTACGATCCCTATGAGAGGGAACCTCTCGACTACCACACTCACTACGATTCACAGCCGCAACATCCCGCACCTGCTGCCCATAGCTACTCACCATCCTCACCATCGCCTTACTACGACGCTCCGAGAGCGAACCATCCCGGTGCCCATCCTGATTCTGCCTTCAACCGTAACAATCCAGGCCAAAACGGCCGTGACGATTACAGTAATCGTTCTGCTTCGCCGTACTCAGGCTCAGCTGGTTACGATAGTCCTCGAAGGCCGTCACCCCCGCAGCACCACAACAACGGTTATAACGATTACTACGGTAGAGGAGGAATGGCAGCGGGAGCCGGACAAGCGAGGTAATTCAATTAATCGCTCAGGATTTTATCCGGGCGCCGATGACTGGCCGATCAACCTCGTGTGATTTGGCTGGCATCACGTACAACATCGCTGACCAGAACTTTTGGAAATAGTGGCATGAATTCCACGCAAGGCTCAAGTTTGCCTCCACCACCCTCCCACGCTCAGTACCCCCAATCGCAGCAGCAGAACCAAAATGGCTATGGATACGACCCCTCATACAACAATTACGGCGTCAGCAGTGGACCTTCACAGTCAAGTCTGGCCGGTCTGACGGCGGGAGCCGGGCCCGCCGGCTTGAGTGGCAGTGACTCCTACATCGATAGCCCGTATCAGGGATACAGCTCTCGGAATCAGAGCACTAATCTCGGCGTCGTAAATCCTAACGAGATTGCGGATGATGGAGATGATGGACTCAATTACCACCGGAGTCAGAGAAACTCCATGTTGAGTCTCCCACACTCTGACCGGGGGAGAAAGACGGCCGCAGCAACCGCCGCCGCTGTAGGTGGCGGTGCGGCTGGCGGTCTCCTTGGTGGACGAGGTAAGGACGCTTCCGTAATTTGAGGGAGTTTGATTACTGATTTGCACCAGGAGGGAGTTACGAGATGGGATCAGGTTCTGGAGCTGAGAAGCCCTCGGACTGGATGATGAAGGACCAGAAAAAGAGTAAGAGATGGAAGTGGGTCGTCATCATCATTGTCTTCCTTGTCATTATCGGAGCAATCGTTGGCGGCGTGGTTGGTGGAATGCTCAATAATGGAAGAGGTGGTGGTGGGAGCAGCAGTGGTAGTGGCACGAGCTCGGGCGACTCAGCCGACGAAGATGAGGAGAAGAACGGTGAGCTCACCAAGAACAGCGCCGAAATCAAGAAGCTACTTGGCAATGAAAACCTCCATAGAGTATTCCCCGGTATGGATTACACTCCGATCAACACGCAGTACCCCTACTGCATACACGATCCCCCCTCTCAGAACAATGTTACTCGCGACATTGCTGTTCTTGGTCAACTCACCAATAAGATCAGACTATACGGCACCGACTGTAACCAGACTGAGATGGTCATCGAAGCCATTAAGCGATTGGAGCTCGATGATGTCAAGATTTGGATGGGCGTGTGGTTGGACGACAACTCGACGACCAACAACCGACAACTCGAACAGATGTGGACAATCTTGGACGAGTACGGCGAGGATCCATTTGAGGGTGTCATTGTCGCTAACGAGATCCTTTTCCGCAAGGAGATGACTATCACCACCCTTGCTTCGACTCTTGACGAGGTGCGCAGGAACATCAGCGACCGCGACATGAGCCTCCCTGTGGCTACATCTGACCTGGGTGATGATTGGGACTCAGAGCTGGCCAGCGACAGCGACTACATCATGGCCAACATCCACCCCTTCTTTGCTGGTGTGGAAGCGTCCAAGGCCGCCGAATGGACATACAACTTCTGGGAGACCCAAAACAAGCCTTACTGGAAATCAGACAACAAAAAGAACATCATTTCCGAGACGGGTTGGCCAACCGGCGGCGGCACTAACTGTGGTGGCGCCACAACGTGTGCGGTTGGTTCGGTAGCTGGCGTCGACGAGCTCAACACCTTCATGGAAGACTGGGTATGCCAGGCTTTGACAAATGGTACCAACTACTTCTGGTTCTCTGCCTTCGATGAGCCTTGGAAGGAGCGTTTCAACGAGAAGGGCAAGGAATGGGAAGATAAATGGGGTCTTATGACTGTCAACCGCAATCTCAAGTCCGGTGTCAAGATTCCTGACTGCAATGGCAAGACCATCAAGGATCAGAAGGACTTTCTGTAGGGGATTGCACCTACGCTGTTAACAGACGAATAAGACGAAAAAGGGACGGGATATCATCGGCGGGCTGTGGAAGCGTACATCACTGTTCCATTTGACGGTTAGAGATGTCAGGGATGATTCAAATTATTGGACCGGAACGCAGCTGAAACGTGCCAGTCGATGTTGGATACAGACACGGTGTACAGGTTTGGTCATTTGCTATTATACATATTGCAAACGGCGTTTTTGGGAGCCTATCGGACAGAGCAATCTTTTTTTTTTCTTATCTGGGGGGGTCACTTTCATTTGTGTTTGAACGCTGATTGTGGTATGGGTTGAAGACCTTGTTTCATGGCAATGCACAGGTAAACTGTAAGGCCTCACCTTTGATGACATTATATAATTGATAGGCACTGAATATATGTACGCGTCCATAATGAATCCTTTAAGATTACATGACAGCTCCTAAACTAAGATACACGCGATACCCGAGTGAAGAATGCCAATACTCAAATGCATTCCTTTCCTGTTTGTGATATGGACCTTGTCCAATTACACTCCCCTTGACTAGAACACTGTTACTTTACAGTTCCTCAGCAGAGTGGTACTCTTCGCCGTCGATGATCTCGTAATCGTTCAGAACATCACTAGGCATCTCAACGTGTACGAAGTCATCCTCCTGCTTGTAGTGCTGTCCTCCCTGAGCGGCAGTCCCATGGCCAAACATGGTACGCTCGAGGTCAGCAACTCGCTGGACCAGGATGTTGAGATCGTGTCGAAGGATGGTATTCTCCTTGCGGCGGAAAGTGGCCTCCTGGTGGATGTAGTCGAGCTCAGAAGCAAGAGTGTGCTGAGGGGCGACATGGTAGTAGGGGTGCTTGTTATCATGATAGTCGACTGGTGGGTAGACAGCAGCGGGGTGAGCCTGGTACTGAGGGAGAACCTGCTGATACTGGGGAGGCTGCTGGACTTGGGCACGAGCAGCCTGAGCCTGAGCGGTCTTCTTGCGGCGTTGTATGTGGGAACGAGTAGCGGCATGGTGGAGAGATTCTCTAGTCATGTGGCGATCAACCATGGTGGGAACGTCGGTGTTGCACATCTGCTTTCCCTGACGACGTCTATTGTTTTGTGTCGCTGGTTAGTAAGGGGGTTCTTAAGAATAAAGGATGGAGAGATGTTTTGAGTGGAAGAAGGCGGGAGTGGGAAGGACGAACCTCTTGCTGAGAAGTGCTTCAGCAGATTCAAGAAGAATGGCCTTGCGGTCAGCGACGCTGCATGCCTGGTATGCATCACGACGAGAGACTCGTTCGAAAACCTGCCAGAGAGACTGATACTCAGCCTCTCTGGCGCGGTTTTCAGTGGCCTTGGCGGGGCTGGAAAACGACATGTTGATCGTTGAAGATAGATGTTGATGTTAGGTGAAGATGTTGTGATGAGGTAAAGTTAGGTTCAGGGGCTAAGATGAAACATAAACTTAGTTAAATTCCGAATTCTGGGGGAAGTGCTTAGGTAGGTAGGTAGGTAGGTTAAGAGAGAAGGCTGGAACAAAGTGTTCGAGGTAAGGGATATGAGGAGAGCAGAGGATGAAGTTGAAGGAGTGGGTTGGGTGGTTCAGAAGCGGGATGAAGGAAGGGAATGTGAATCACCATTAAAGTAGAGAGATAGGATGGAGATTCGTGAAGGGCTGTAGGTTCGCGAATGTAGACGGAATGGTTGGCAGGGTTGAGATGCAGTAGGCGTGATTAGGCGTGCTGTAGTGAAATCGAAGAGAGAATGAGGTGTAAGGGGTTCCGGTACCCCATAGAGGAAGGGAGAGGGAGAGATAAAGGATGGAGGAGATTGTGAATCACAGAGGGCAGCCAAGTAGGACAAAAGGTTGGCGAAGATCAAGAGAAGATGAGAATTGCAGATGATTGAGATGAAACTCATGATTTTATAGGGTCAATATCACTAGACGGTTTGGCATCCTCATCCGGTTTGGCTTTACCATCCTCCACAACCCCCCTATTCAACTTTCCCTCGACTATTGTCTCTGCAACAGTTCCGTTTGGCAAGTCATCCCTGACGGGCTTCCAGTAGATTGATGTACTTGAGAAGGCTGCATCAAAAGACTCTTGAGGAAATGGAGACATAGTATATGATTTGTTCATCTTTTCCATGTTTTCCAACCCTTCTGTTCTGGAGAGACTATGATATGCCAGTTAGTGAGGATACAATGGAGTCTTTAGTAAGATGGGAGCGACATACTCATCCCAGACATCCCAACCTGTTCCGACGAATACAGCAGGGAGAGTCTTTTCAAGAGCTAGGGCATAGAGCGGTCGGTAGAGATGGATGCCGAAAAAGAGAGTTTTTGAAGTTATCATTTCACAAGCCTTTGGTGTCTCGACAACAGAGTAGCCAAGATCAGAAAGGAATTGTTTATCAGATTCTGTAAAGACTGGGTCTTGGAAGATACACTCGATCTTTTCACCCGTGATCTTTTCTATTCGACACGTTCAGTATATGAGGTCAAGTACAAGTATCATAGGGGATTGACTCATACCTAATTCCTCTACCATGACCGAAAAGGCAGACAGTTGCACAAATGCCGACCGCTTAGGCTCCCACGCTCCATCTATGGGATCGAAGGTGCCAACACCGAGGTTCACAGCACGTGTGATGTCTTTAAGTGACGAAGCCTTGTCAGAGACCAGCGTCCGAAGATGGGTACATGTCTGCTCTGATTCCCAGCGCGAGCGGATGCGGAGATAATCGGCGGAGAGATCCTGTGGTGATCGGAGAGGTTCAGTGCGAGTTGGCGGGAGAGGACTGTTCTTGGGATGTGTTGGTTTGGTACGGCGGGATTTCCGCGTTACGTGTGTCCACTCTGATGAGTCTGTAGACATTTTATGAAGGATGAAGGGAAGATATGGTGTGTGAATGAGATGATCTCTTGTTAGACGGGATCTTAGTAACAGCGAACTAATAATGAAACATCCGAGTTGATGCTATAAGAATCCCATCATGATTCATTTACTGAGTATCGTTGAATGTTCAAGCTGTATATCTGAGTATTGTATACAATGATCTTATGAAAAATATGTGTATGCTATGAATAAATCAAGGTGAGGTTTGTGGAAACTCAGGTTGTGGGGGGTCCACTTTCGGTGAGTCTCGGTGAGCGCAAGGTGAGGGGTGTCCATGTATGGGACGGAACAAGACACAGTCATCAGACGTCCTTTCATATTGAACCATTTACCCAACGACATTCTCACCACGTCTCACAAACTGTTACAACACATATCAGCTGACTTTTGACCACCATGGCCATCTCATGTGCTTACTGTCAGCATTCGTGCGTCCCCAGTATCACTTGAATCGTACAACAATGAACAGTAATAGACCAAAATCTAGCATCAGTAGTCGCTCTTCAAGACTCCAAGAGTTTCACAAGCACGTCAGCCATGTTCTTCACAAACACGACGAGCAACTACAAGTTTCCCATTCTACGCTTGCTCTGCTTTTCCCTTTCACATCACTAATCACAATCTATCAACTTGTCGGCGGCTGCGTAACCCACTGATGATGGGACGCTTCTCTCAATTGTCTGTCGTGCCGTGAAACATGTTGCATCACTATAATTCCGCCTCATCCGATCAACATGGTCACTTTTCATCAAAGTCAGTCGATATATGGATATCGGCACTTCGGTATCAAGCAATCTAAGCGGCAAAGTGCGATTCTCCGGGCATTGCATTTTCCCATCCCGTTGACTTGTTCATCTCCACCATCTCGAACACTCCAACTTTTCTGTCCATGAGGAGAAAAATGGCCTCCCAACAACAACAACCCCTGTCGATGCCAACCTCTTCTTCTTCATGTTCACTTGTCAACTTTACTTTATCCTTTTTTACCCCTGTCGTTGCCCCCTCCTCCCGTCAACCTCTTCCGATGTGCTACCCTTGCCGCCACCGGTCAGAAGCTCTACCATTGGCCACTCACATACCCCCGCAACATCCAGATCCCCATCTACGGCATGGTGCCGGCGCTTAAACACCTTGTATGATGCGCCAACCAGCATGCAAAGCGTCCAGACTACGACCTCGACGCCGCTCTTTGGCTCCCAGATACCCTTGAACATGGGCAACCACCAGTACCGGCTTCCCATCTCATTGGTCTCACTCTTGTCAACCTCTGCACAAAGTCCTGCAACTAGGTGCGGCAGGGGTCACACCTTTGCACATGCACCGCAGGTCTAGCAGCTGGCCTCTCACTGGATCGTTCCGCGCCCGTCATGTTAATCACACCGGGATTCATACTTGCCATTCACAGGTGCTCGAGTGCTTGCATGCAGGTTGGGCGGCTCGAGATGGCCCCCAAGCGCTTTAATACTTTGCCTGCGCCCATGCGGCCGCCTTCGACAGCTCCTCCCTCTCCCTCTCTTCTGGAACTGCACAATAGACCGGCCCAGCGTCTTTGATCCTTCGACTCTTTCGCGTCTAACAGCTCTTTGTTTTGTCTTGTTCATGAGCTTGCAAGGCTGAGCCTCTTGCTCGATAACATCACCAGCCATTCGAACTCCAGCGAACTCCAGATCCAACTGAGACTCATACACGATAGAATCCTCAACAGATTATATACAAGAGTCTTTACTCTCGCAATCATCAACATGCGATCATCAGCCTTCTTCGCTATCCTCCTCGCCGCGGTGGTATCCGCCCATAGTGTTATCACCTATCCCGGATGGAGAGGAAACAACCTCGTCACCAATGAAACCTTCCCTTATGGCATGCAATGGATGTATCCTTGTACGTTGAGAAGCTTCACCAAGGCAATGAACGATTACTAACAGCATAGGCGGTGGTCATAATGTGACTCAAAACCGAACATACTGGCCCACGACTGGAGGTGCTATTGCTTTCCAGCCAGGCTGGTTCCGCGGACACGAGACTGCTTATGCCTACATCAACATGGGCTTCGGCGACGATGGCCCAGACGGTGGTCCTCTCAACATGTCTTCCAATATGGTTCCCGGCTTCCAAATCATCGGTCCCACCAACAACCCTTATCCCGGCACCATCTGTCTTCCTCAGGTCCCTCTCCCCAAGAACACCACCGTCAAGGCCGGAGACAAGGCAACAATTCAAGTCGTAGAACTGGCCGTTCACGGCGCTGCACTATACTCTGTAAGTCAACCCTCTCTCTAATTCACCACCAGACCCATTGTCTTACATTCATTAGTGTGTCGACATCATCTTTGCCGAACCAGGAGATAAGAAACTCGCAGAGGTCAATGAAACCAACTGCTTCAACTCAACAGATATTGGCTTCGCTGAAGTCTTTACAATCACGACGAAGATGTCCGGATCAGACACATACGTCAGCGAATCAGGCGCCCACGCTCTAAAATCAGTCAGTTGGGCTGGCTGGCTACCTCTCGTCGGAGCAGGAATCTGGGCCGTGCTGCTCGCATAAACTAAACTAAGCTGACGTTTCCGTTACATTCCTTTTTTAAAAATGTACATTTGGGCATGATATATGGCGTTATCCGGTGGACTTGCCTATTTTTTTTCTCTCTCTTAATCACAATCTCTCAGTCGTCACATTGGGAGCGGAGTTGGATGATATCTCTCTGGCGTTGATGGGGGTTTTATTATCTCTCCTTTTTATGCAAGGGGCCTCTATGGAAACCCTATGAATATAGTGTAGATCGTTGAATCTACTTTGATCATAAGCTTTGGCACTTTCGATGACTCTGCTGGTATTCCATCTATGTTGATTGGGCCTGATGATACCGGATCGAGCTTATTCGAGGCTTGGAGAACAGAACATGCCCTGATGAAGATGAGGAAGCAGTATCATATAATCTATCATTTGTCTGTTTCATCTAGTGGGTTCGATGCCAACTCATCAACTAATTCATGCCATTACTTTCCAGCACTGCGAGCCCCCTCTTCAACCCCTTACTTTGTAGCCAACTTCTCAGCCTCCTTCGCCACAGCCTTGACACGCTCCTCGGTACTCTTTCCCGCAGCACCCCGTATCAAGGACTTGGCATCAAGTCCAGCAGCTGCCTCTGGAGAAGCAGAAAGTAGAGTCCCCAGGGCTACGAGGGCACGGTACAGAACCTCCGAGTCTGTCTGGTTACCCTCGAGGATTTTGCCGGTGATAACAGCAAGACGACGACGGAGGTCTTGGGGGAGTTGGTTCTCACGACTGGCGAGGACGGAGAGGTTGATGGTGAGTGTGGTGGCGGCGATGAGGACGTTGCGGTTGAAAGGACCAATGGGGTCGGAGGACACGCCGACGATGCGTTCAAGGTAGGCGATAATCTGATCAGCTTGTGCGCCAGCGAGGACGCGGCCGTTTCCGGACAGGAACAAGTTCGCGAGAGTTCGAAGACCCATCATGACGGCGTTCTCGTTGGGAGTTTCGCCCTCGGGGAGGGATGAGGAGATGGCGAGGTCGATGATGGAGCCGTGCTCTGGGTCAGAGAAAGTAACGGCAGTAGGATATTTCGTCACACATCGCAGAATATCTAGACCGGGAAGTCGGTCAGAGTATGGCCAGCGGGTGATGATGCGGACAATAAGATGGAATGCTTCAGGGGAGATGGAAGTGGAGGACTCCAGAGCGGTGCGAAGGCTTTGGAGGTTCGACTCGTCGGAGGGGTTGAGGGCCGAGTCTTTACGGCCTGAAGAGATCATGGTCTTGTTGATAGAGAGGATCTTGTTGAAGATGGCTAAGGAAATGTATCAGTAGTGGAAAAGAGGTAGGAGAATGTGAGATTCCTTACCTTCATACTTGGCAGCGGTGATGCTCAGATACTCCTTTTGAGGGAGAATCTTAGATTGAGTCTGCTCGTCTGGGCGATATCGGGACTCTGTTCCATATGGATCTGCTCCGCCAGACTGAGACGATTGTCCGAGAGTAGCGCCCTTTGTGTTCTCCGTGATGAAATTGGCTACGTTGTCAAGGTAGGTGAGAGGGAGCTCATTGTCACCCAGGAACTTGGTAGCTCGCTCGTATGGGTTCTCTGAGAGGTTGTAGGGAAGTTTCAGCGGTGGCTTTCCATCTTCGATATCCACATCAAAGACGTAGTCGTACGTCTGACCGTTGTACTCAACCTTTTTACCCGTGCTCCCAACAGCGTCAACAACGGTGCCGACATTGATCCACTGCTGTTGACTGGCGGACCACTGGTGTGCGGTGATGGAACCGTTGGGTTCGTTGATCATCTGGATCTGGCCTTCCTTGGTTCCAGACTTGCTGGTGAGAAATTCTGGTCCAGGCAGCTTTTCCTTGTTGATACCGCCTACCTGCTGCTGAGGGATAGAAGAGGCCTTGACAGATTCTTCGAATTCTCGGAGGGTTGCTTCATCAGCAGTTCTGTCAGGACTTCGGGTGAAGACACGGGCAACGCCGTCACTGGCACCTGTAACAATATCGCCAGTCTCTGAATTGGCGGATACCGTCCATACAGAAATAGCAGGGTGGGTGATGGTCTGGATACATTCATATCCATTCCATACTCTTACAGTACGGTCCTCACCCGCACTGACGATCTCGCCCGTAGGCAAACTCGTCAAGCTGTAGACAAAACTCTCATGGCCGGTCAGCTCGGCAACTTGTTGTCCGTTGAGTTTCCATAGGCGCAAGGTGCCATCATTGCTAGCGCTGGCAATGTCTGCGCCACTAGGATGTCCTTCAGGTACACGGCAGAGTGCGCGCACGACATCGGGAGTGTAGATTGTGGATCTGGGCTCAACTTCACCAGCATTGGATTTTCGAAGATCAAAGATTCGGATGTTCTTGTCGGCGCAGCCAGTAACAACAGTGTGATCGTCTAGGGCGACAACGCTCCAGACGGATACGCCATCATGGCCGCTAAGCATAAGCTCAGTCTCCCACTTTGCTGGGTTCCATACACGAGCCTGGCCATCCCAACCACCGGAAACAAGGTATGCACCGCTGGGAGCAACGTCAAGTGTACATACATTGTGAGCGTGTCCAACGAGTAGTCGTTCGGCGTTGTCGGAGCTTGTGGCACTAGGTTGCTTTACTTCGATAATAGTATCTTTACCACCTGAGACTACGAGGCCTTCAGGACGATCGTTTGCCGGAGGGAAAAAGGCTACAGAGTTGATGTATTCAGAACCGCGACTGAGGAGGGAACCATCGAATGTTGGGGGAGTGGCTTGAGTACGGCGCCATATACGGACACTGCAATCACGAGAGGCAGTTATGACGGTATCGGGGGATGGGAAGCTGGTGGCTCGAACCTAGAAGATTATCAGCATTCATAACCATCCAAAGGTTTCGAGAAACTACCTACATCTGCTTCATGGCCGAGCAATTGCGCCGACAACTTAAAGTCGGCCATTGTCGTTATGGTAGTTTGGACGATGCGGGGGAGTAAGTAACACGATGCAGCGGTAACGCCAATAGAGAGCTTCCAGCAGCTTTAACGGCGTAGAGCGGGACTGCCGTTAAACTTTTGAACAAGAGGAAACAGACGTGTGTTATGTAAGAACGCTGAGCAACGAAAAATTACTGGAATCCTTTGACAAATTTCGCCGATGATGTGAATGTGAATGTGAATGTGAATGAGTGGTTGGTAATGGAAGCTGGTCGACCTTGAGCTGGTCAAGCCGCACCTTCATGGTAGACCTCCAGGTAGACGCCACAGTGCGTCACTGACTCTAGCCACCTCCACCTGTCTTCCGGGCACTCAAGGGATCACTTATGCAAACGTCTATCAGCCTATTACTGGCTTGAGAGTGCCACACTTTAGCTCCTTTCGTTAGATACCCCGCGGCTGGTGGCTGTGCTTCCACCTGTTCCTCCTGCGCTTTCCCTCACAGAGAGTGGCTCCACCGCATTGACCCCGCTATCATTTTCGGCAAGTGCGACTCTGTTGCGCGCCGACTGCTCCTTGTCATTTGTCCCCTAGGTACCTAGACAAGATTTGTTCAGTTTCATCCACTTCCTCCTGTTCTCGTCAACAATTCCCTCCTTTTTTTTCTTGTCACGGGTAGGCCTGTTGAGCCGCACCTACGTTCTTCTTGGTTTGTCTGACCTACCACGATAGTCGGGAAGCATCAACACCGTTGTCCGATTTCTGTGCCCTTATAAACCCTTGGATTTGCCCCCCATCACCGTCTAAACGCTCCACACACTTGCGACAACACGCGACAACAACTTCACACGACAGACCGCTTTAACGACCTTGACGACCGTTACGAAATACTCTCTGAACTCGAATCTTGTCGATTGTCATCTTTGATCACAAGAACCTCCGCTTCCTTAGCTTTGCGCGTTGTCTGATAGCGATACGCTTGCAATAGATTGCACCGTCTGGAACCCCTCGATTCGACATACCGCATAATACATCTCATACTATCACAATGGCTTCGGAACCTCGACAATATGTTCCTCTGACCTGCCACGGTCACTCTCGCCCGGTCCCACACATCTCCTTTTCTTCAGTTGAGGTTATGCTAGACAAGGATGATGAGGCCTATTACCTAATCTCGGCCTGCAAAGGTGCGCTGGCTTCAACATCAGGGCAGTGCTTTTGCTAACAGGTACTAGATGGAAATCCTATGCTCCGAAATGGCATGACTGGTGATTGGTAAGGTTCCAACTCCCAACTTAGTAACGTTCGATCATGTTAACATGTTAGGGTCGGAACCTTTCTTGGCCACAAAGGTGCTGTCTGGCAGGCTAGATTAAGCCCTGATGCTTCTAATGCCGCGACCGCTTCAGCTGATTTCACTGCGTAAGTCTCGAGTTCAGCTTCCTTGATTTCCTAGACAAGGACTCACACGAAATAGGCGAATCTGGGACACACTTACCGGAGAGAACCTGTACACTCTCCAACACGATCATATCGTCCGGGCTGTTGCTTACCCTCCTGACAACTCGGATCTAGTTGCGACGGGTGGTATGGAAAAGAAGCTTCGAGTGTTCGACTTGTCAGAACTACCTACTCCCAAAGATGGGACCCCGACGACGATCCCTGCCTCGGCTGGCTTCGAGATTGGCGAAGGTGTTCATACCGGATCGATCAAGTTCATCTGCTGGACCCAGGACCCCAACATTGTTGTGACTGCCTCAGACAAGACTATCCGATGGCTTGATCTGCCCAGTCGTGCCTGCATTCGTCATGAGGTACTTGATGGAGACATCAAGTCTTGCGAAATGGTTTCACTGGCGCCCGAATATGCATCACCTAGTGACATTGGTGGTGGAAAACCTGTGCTTGCAGTTGCTGCTGGCAAGACGGCGTACTTTTGGGGCGGTCCCCAGGCTATGGACGAGCTGAAACGCATCTCACTTCCTTACACGATCGCCAGTGTTGCACTCGACCTCAAGGGTCGCAAACTGGTGGTGGGAGAGGAACCTGGTACCTGGGCCAAGGTTATTCGCTACGACGATGGAACAGAAATTGATACCAACAAAGGTCACCACGGCCCCATCTGGTCCATTGTCTTCTCGCCGGATGGGAAGCTCTACGCCACTGGGTCCGAGGATGGTACAATCAAGCTATGGAAGAACTGTGATGGCTTCTATGGACTCTGGCGGGGAGGTACTGAGAAGAACGCGGAATAGAAAGCCGCCGGGTACAAGAAATCTGAGTGCCCGTCCGCCAGGGCAGGCATGTGCGAGAAGCGTGGTTTTCACTTGTTGCGCTCATCCACACCGATGAGTAACAAGAGTGACCTGAGCTTTGAGGTGGCCCTCAGCCGAACAATTGGGTCTAATGAGAGCTTCTCACCACGTGCGAGTACATCTTCGAATGGAGACTACAACTGAAGCCGGCCCTGACGAGTGGTCCTCAAGTTAGCGGTCTCGGAGTGGAGTAAGGGTCCAATGATTGAGGTGTTGATGAGGGAATGCCTTATAGCGAGTTTCTGGATGGATGGTTGCGCAGGGGTCGTATGGAAGCTATGCTGGTATGCTTTGTCAGAGGCAAGGTCGGTGGAGTTGCTGTGTTTGGCATAATGTTAGATGTTAGTACTATCAATGGCTGTAGATTATTGAGGAGGTTACATGGTCGTCAATGCAATTGCTAGGTATTAATGCCAGTCTTGGTGTATTTGGCTAAGGGTGTCTATTAAGCAACGGGGAGGCTAACCGAATCTGCCAGTTTTAGTTCAAACTCCGTAATAACTGGAATCAGATCAAAGGAAGTGAAACAGAGAGATGAGTGATTATTGTCTTTGTTGCCCTCTTACTGTATTACCTATTTATTGTACAAGTCATACTGCGGATAACTCGTCATCCGTCACTTACCCTAGATGGCTGCCACTACACAACTCGTGACGATTACGAAAGCAGAAGCAGGCCGAGTAGACCCAACAAATAGGTATACTTTAAAAATGAATCCTTGAAGGTCAACAGAAAACAGAGCCAGATCTCTTATGTGGCCAAGAAATTCCTAGTCTTACTTGTTTGATGCATCCAACAACGGCACAACCGGGCGGACCCTAATATTTGGACCCCTGATTTTGAGCCAAGTCCAACTTAGTCAAGACCGTGGATGAAATACGAGCTACTGAGTCAGTGTTGATTCTTTAATTGACGCCTTGTTCACTGATACCAAAGGTTCACATTGACGAATCTTCAATGGCACCCAACCAATTCCTCTAGGGCAAGAAAAAAGAACCTTGTTGTAGCTGGAGCCGAAGCTAGAGACCGTATTTCGAGCCACGTGTGCCAACGGTTGGAAGTCTTGGTGGGCATTCGGGGTTCAAACCTGTCCTTTTTGGGTCTAAATACGTTATGTGAACTGAACCAACAGGTTCTTCTGTCGGCAGGCAAAGGAAGTTAGGCCAAAGGGCTGCATGGCCAAGAGACAAACTAACAGAACGGAGAGACATTGAAAATTCGAACTTGTGCAAGGGGCAAGGTAGTTTCCTTTGTGGGATAGCCGTTCGTGAAGGATGAGTCTGGACTTTCTGATGAAAGCGGATTCCGTGTATAAATGGAATAACATTGCCGCTGTGAGCAAAGGAATTGTGAGTTGTCAAAATCGATTGGCGAATGTTGTTGGGTGGATTTTGTTAAGATGAATAAGGAAAGCTGACATGATGATCAGTCAGAAGAGGAAGCGAAATCGTGGAAGAGTGAAGATAGTACATAACAAGTGGACTTGAGTTTAGAATAGAGAAGGATTGCGAAACCATTTTGAGCGGAGAGAAGACAAGGAACAGGGATGCAAGAGGAGCAGGCCTTACTACATTTGCTTTGACAGCAGCGGGAAAAAGAAAATAAAAGGGGGCGAAAGAAGAAAAAAAAAAAAAGGGCAATTGCCGGGAGGAAGAAGAAAAGAAAGAGAATTCGGATAGGTTGATTCAGGGGGGGAGATATTGTCAATGAGAAATAACGTTGTCGTATAGCAAGCACTAGCACTGTATGAGGAGAAGTAGTAGATCAGTGCAAGAAAACATGCTTTATGATGAAATATAAAACATGATAGACACTCTTCCATGTGAGGGGGGAGTCTTGAAAATTGTGATAGATAGAATTATCAAGCGGCGATTGTCGAAACACCAGCTTGCACTCGTATGTTAATTCCTTCAACCCCTACCTTCTTACGCCATGAACGAGCAGGTAATGGGAGGGGGGAAGAGAGAATGTCGATATGATAGACAAGGTGGAAAACAAAATAAAATATGATATGATATGATCACAAAAGCTCAGAAAGCAGGTTAACCAACTCACCCCTGTTGGTCTAGAAAGGGGACGGTTGGAGGCAGACACTGTACCAGCGCCGATCTGGACAGGCTCAATAGTTAGTGAGAGGGTTTGCAGGCGAGAGCGAAAGGGCTGTGTACTGTAAATGGTGAGTTTTTTTATGAGATGTCATTTTCTGGGGGAGGAAACGAGCAAGGGGGAAGGGAAAAGAAAAGAAAAGAAAGAAGAGGAGACATCGGGTAGATTTGTTAGGAAGAGGCTGAGGATGTTGGTGGAAAGGGGACGACATGAGAATGATGATTAAGGGGGCTTGATGATAACAATGTAATTGTTTAGAATTAATAAATATCGACGGAACTTGAAAACAAAGAGTTATCACTACAGTGATTGATTCGACTATCATCTTCCGTCCGTCCGGGCTGAATGTTTGTCTGTTTTCGTTGATCTTGCTCAGTTGTCATGGTTATACCCCCCTGGATATACCCGATCCTTCATCTTGACGAGTATAGAGGGAGGGGGAAAAAAAGCACAGACATCAACAAGATCTCCATTTCTCTAGGTGTCTTGTGTTGAACACGTTCTGATCTATGATCCGAGCTGCCAAGTATTGATCCATACAAGACGATTACTCGAACGATAAGAGGGTACTATTTAACACGGAGGAACAGGCACGGACTAGGTAGGATTGTATTTCATGCAGACGAGATGTCAAAGCACGGTTTCGGGAATGGCCGTAGAAAGGCACGATGGGTTTATGAGATGAGGATGAGACGAGATAGGTGAGAGAATACAGGGCGTAGTCATGTCAAGGGCAGGGAAGATCCGGTGGTAGATCTTGTAGATATCACACATGGTAAAAATGTGTTATTGCGTCAGCAGTAGCTAAAGCTCGGGGCTTGGGGTGTGTGTTTGAGTTTTTTTTCTTGACGAGGTTCTTTGTCCTATCCGCGTAATCTAGATATTGAAAGATGGGGACCTTGAGGATATCATGATTTCAAGGGGGGGGGAGGGCTATCACCAAGATGGACCACTACATCACATAGTAGCAGTATTGCAGTGATGGACAAGTATGATGACATCCAACATAAGCATTATGAAGCCAAAAAGAAAGAAAAAAAAAGCATTCCAGAGTTTATACGGATTCATTGCGATTGTCTAAATGATATTGGTTCAAATCCGAAGTGCGGATAACGTCAAGTGTTGCTCTCTGTTAGATCAAACACACCCGGAGCCGACTGCCATAAACGGCAGAAACACGGTTAGAAGTGGGAAAGGGGAGGATGGATTATGGGGAATATTCCTTGCAAGTGAGCGGGCTATGAAGAAGGAGAAGGATTATTAGCGTTGGAGCCATGTCTTCAGCTGAGGGATTGGCAGTAATACTTGTTAGTTATGAATGCTGGCTATGGTGATGATGGAGATGAATATGGGCCTTGATGATATTCTAGTGTTCAAGATTAGTTTCTCGTTCTTTCTGTTGGAACGCATCTATGTAATAGAGACTTGTAGATATTTGAGAAACTGTGGGAAATAGATCCGGCAGCGATAGCAAAGTTATGTCAAAATGCCCATAAACCAAACCCCCCAAGCTTGTGCGGATCCTTCGGATGTGATAATCGGTAGCACAAAGCTGATCTACGACACAAGCTCTAATTGATGTCAGTGTAAGGGCTATCATCCAGGGATTACTTTAGAGTCCAAGAAGAGAAATACGACAACGCAGATTCAGTGACGTACTGTACGTCCACAAAACATACTGATTCCTCTCTGGCTCCCGAACAAGTCGTCCATGACACGGTTTACAAAAATGCTATCGCTGAGTTCCGTCAAAGGAAGATGTGTGATAGATGAAAATGGGCTGAAGCTACGTCACGCTAGAAGGGTTAATAGTGGTTGTTGGTGGAGGGGGGTGTATGGTGCATGGTGGTGACGGGAAGGGGAGCGCGCTTGTGTGGGTGGGTGAGAGAGGGTGTGGGAGATGCGGCATAGACAAGTGGGTAAAGTAGGGGAAAAGGGACGCCGCAGGACACCGCACGACATACCGCAGCATCGGGATGAGATGGAGGATGAATGACTAAGGTGGGATGTGTTTTGTAAGATGGATATCAGAGTAGATGATGATGATGATGATGATGGTGATGATGATTTACAGCTGGAAGAGAATATGTGCAGATGGTGTGCATACATTGATTGATGCGTATCAATTGCGAAAATAGTCCCATCGACCAATTAGTTCCTCCTAGAATACTGGATTGAACAATGACTGTACTGCACGCACTTAGCACTTACAACGTTACTGCACCTGAATCTTCGACATGATACAATCCATCCCGTCTCTGCAATAACTGAACCCGTATATCTCCATCTCGAATATGACAACAGCGTCATAACAAGAAAAACCCTCAATCATCATCATCTCCGTTCCGTTCCCTGAAAACATCCCATGGCAACGGAGCCCGGCCGTGAAACCGAACGAGGAGAAGAAAAAAAAAAAAGAGCCGTTGACCTCGCTCCGTTCGTGACAACTTCAATCACGGCAAGCACCGTTTTTCTCTCTCCTCCCATGGGGTGGAAAATGTTCAGTCACTAAAGAGAATTGAATCGAGGCACGATAATTTTACGTATTGAACGAGGTTTGTTACAGAAAATGTGAGCTTCGCAAGTACCCAACTCGTCAGTTTGGTATGGGATCGGTACTTTGCTCGTGGTTCCGGACCTCTCCGGGTTGTTCTCACGTGGGACATCGCTTGTCCATAAAGTGGGCAAAGGCCAGAGTGGAAATGGGCTGTTAATAGACAGAGCCAGAAATCAGGCCATTTCCCCCCAAATCGGCCATTTTTTTTTTAAGACTTAGACCCTTCCACTCACCCCCCTACATAGGGCGATTCTTCTATTTTAGTTTCAGGTTTGTTAGAAAACTGTCGAGTAGAGAGGTCATCTACACCGTGGACTTGCCCTTCCACAATGACAAAGGTGAGCGGAGACTAGGTTATTTTCGATCTTGATCTTATTCAATCACCAGGATGGTTGCTGATTCAGCTGCATGTTTATTGCGTTTGTGCTGTTTCGTCGTATTCGTGATGATGGGATGGTTCGGAGAATATTCAGTGTTTCTTCGTTTTCCTTTCTTTTTCTTCCGTCGCATTCCTTTTTTGATGTCCCCGTGATGACGATTTAAAGATATTTCCGGCTCACCAAGAGTCATGATGGTACGTCCACGAGATTATTTCCCTCTACATGTCTATATTCATCCCACGATCCATCCCGCCCAACCCGCCTCATCTAAACATATCCCGTCCTCTACCGTCTGGATGGATCACGGATGTGGATAGTGTGCATCCGTTTTCCTTCTTGATACTCCCTTCCATGCATGGCATGGTCTAAGAAAGAAAACGGTGGGAAGAAAAAAAAAACTTAGCATGGGTTATAATGATGTTGCGCAGATTTCGACCCCTTTTCATTGTAGTGTCTAGCCGTTTTGTCGTGTTCTGACCTGTTGGCTATGAAATTGTGACGATACATCACAAAAAAGAAGAGAGAGCCAAGAAACCAACAACAATTCCAGAACCCCGTCTGATGGACCCTGATTCACACTATTCCCGAAATGCAGATTCGTCTAAAAATATTGAACAAATTCTTCAATCCTCAAGACTCCATCTCTTCGGGATAAGCGAGGCAACTTTGATATAACCACGGAGGAAAGAAACTTATGCCAATTATTAGAAGCACAGATCGTGAAAGGAACCTTCCTCGCCCCCCGCGGAATGCTGCCGGGTGGCGATGGTATCTCTTTTTTAGGGGGAGTGTATCAATATATTCTCTTGTATGGTATGGTATAGTCACGGGCCTTCATGTGTCGTGGGGGGAAGGGGACCCTTGAGGTAACGTTGATGAGCAAGAAGCTGGCACGGAAGACCAAGTGGGATGAGTCTGGAACGAGCCAAGTGGAAAGGGGAATAAAGCATTGGCAGTAATTACAATGGAAAATGTGATATTTTCACTTCGGTGAGGGCGGAAAGGCGGAAGACGGAAGATCTAAGTGATTGATGTTCAGCCCTGGTCAATTCCTTTGATGGAGGCGGGACCGCTCCGTTGACTCGGGCTCCAGTCCAGCGAAGCTAGTGCCATGATTCATTCTTGACCTGGAATTGTGTGCCTGGGTGTTTGCCCGTAGCTTCTTATTACAGTATGCATTGCCAACAGTCTGTGGCGAGTTGTTGATCCTGATAACGACGGGGGCCAAGCCCAAGCGTTTGATGAAGGTCTTGACGATGCTCTCCTTGATCAAGGACATCAGGGATATTCTGACAAAGGTTCCGAGGCTCTTCCATAACCGAAGGCGATGATCATGTCCTTGAATGCTTCAATTGAGGGCCATGATTGGGTAAACGAGGTGCATAATGTACAAGAGGGGGAAATTATCCCACACGAAGGAGACGATCTTCCAGCGCGTCTTGGGGCCTTAAACACTTCGGTTTCTAGCCCTGGTGTAACGGCTCGACTGCAGGTTAATTGTTGGTGGAGCGAGCGTTTGCCTGCTGACAGCACGCTTAGGTACAGGCTAGGCACTCTGCCGCTGACTCAAAAACGTTCTGGACGCTCTGGAACCCCGGGAAACCCCCTCCATCATGAGAGAGGGATGGGTGGGTGACGGTGATAATGGCAGCGCCTCGTACCTGCCACACCTGCATCTGCCGAACGAACATGAGGAAGGAACATGGAAAAAAAA